>WNWK01010145.1:55000-71981 GCA_009830355.1 Cherax destructor | reverse complement strand
CTCCATGAACTTTTTCATACCTCTCTTAAAACTATGTAGGGTTTCCCGCCCCCACTACACCCCTTTTTTGCCAGACTATTCCCTTCCCTTTAACTCTGCCCCAAAAAATACCCCCCTAACTCCCTCTCCATTTTCCCTTTTTGGCCCCCCTTGTTTCTGTGCCCCCCTCTCGGGCATCCTGCCCCAGTCCCCCTTTTTAAACCTTTTTTCAGTATTTTTTTTTCGTTATCATGTCCCCCCCAAACCCCTCCTGTCCTCCAGTGTCATCAGGCCGTTTTCCAAATATTATAAAAAGGTCTTACGAAAAATGTTTTAACAATGGTTAGAAACTGCTACCCCCGATGGGGTTTTCCCGTGCAGGGGAAAATTAGAAAAAAATGTCGACGTAATTCAAGTGATGGAGACGTGTGGTCATGGTGTCAAAGTATACAAACAGGGGGTAAAAAAAACCCCTTTAAAAGTGGGCAATGCTGCTTTTAACTTTCCCCACAGACCTGACCAAAAGTGATGATAATCAAAACAATCAAATCAGAGGTCTTGTGTGTGTTCTACAATACACGGTCATCGCCTTCCTCATACATGTACTTTCATTCTTTGATTTTCTATAGTCTTAAATCATAATTTGTATCAACCTTTGCATAAAATATTATAAATTTGTATGTACAGTACTCTTAAGTCGCCTGGCCCAAGGCCAGGCTCTGGGAGTGGGAAAACTCTAAGAACTCAAAGGTATATGGAAGATCATGTCAAGATATCTTATTCATGAAATAAGATACCTGCTTGTAACAGATAATTGAAATGTAGATATAAACCCAAATGTACAATTGTTAACCCCTTTGGGGCCTAGTGCCTAGGCCTTTTGTGTATCCATATGCTCTTGCGCTACCGTCCACAGGATGGATATGGGGTGCACAATAAACTAGCCACTTCGGTGGCAAAATCTAATCTATGGAAGATATAGGACAGCAACACCCAAGTCGACGTACAGCGAGTCTTCAAGTGGGTCACAGAAAACAGAACAAAACATAGGAGTAACTATGTCAGATTTTTTGTTCAAAGAACACTATTACTGTCATGACTACAAGATAAATAATTTTTTGGATACGAAGAACTTTGACCTCGGAATATTAAGCCAGGGATGATCTTTAAGGCACATACATGTTATCTCATAAATATTGCTGTACACGTCCCTCTTTAAGGTAGGGAAATTGTAGATATGATGAATGTACAGTGAACTTTCACTAGGCACATCATTCAAATACCTACATTATTGGGAACGCATAATTTTTTTCATCGCATTTCCTGGAACAAAGGTAAAAAAAATATATAAAAAATAACACGTGAAAAATACTAGCGGGAATAGTAACACATGTGTATTGATAAAAGCCCTGAGAGTGGGCGGCACGGCAAATAGTGCAAAATAATCCTGCTCAAAAGCAGAGGTACAATACTACATATTAAGGGATTACTCGATAGTTTTAAAAGCTTTAAACATCTTTTAATTATGAGAATTATCAATGGTTCCTGCAAATTGTTGTTGATGACTCACGCTGTGGTACCTATCTCGGACTACTTGCTATAAACACTTAACCTAACTGACTGATATAATAATCTCGTTGCTGAAACACGCTAAACCAAAATGAAGATAAACCTCAATGACCAGGAGGCCTATTCTGAGAGGAGACCGCTTGGTCGATGGTCCCAGAACCATCAACAGGTAGGCTGATCGTTGAGCTATTTATTTCCTGTGCGTTGTATTTGCGTGATTTCGTCCCGTTAATATTAATACTGGCTTGGCACTTAGTGTGGAAGGGGGGGGGAAGGGGTTGTCTCCTTGACTCCTGGTGTCTGCAGTGTGTCAGGCTTGGCACTGAGTGCTATGAGTCTCCTTGACACCTGGTGTCTATCGTTAACTTTTAATCAGTAGTTAAGCTAGTTCAGTATTATAAACAAATCAGCTCTACTGTCTTGCCTTAACCCCACAGTCTCTGATATCCACCCAGATGGGGATACACATTTTCTGTCAGTCTGTCTATGCGGCCAAATGGTGGAGATATCCATTGATTTCTGTTACCTTGTGTTATAATGGTTACAGAGCCCGGTTAATATCGTGAGGCTTAACAGAACTAATGATTTAGCTCCTTGTGTTAGGAGTGAGAGCTCTGGAAGGTAGGGATGAGAGATCATGGTTGAAATAGGAAAACTCTGGAAATCGATCACAGGTATATCACAGGTTGCACTGAGTGGTGCAGCCTCCTCGCTGTTATGCAGTACATGATACTGGTGCCAGATTAGTGGGAAAAAAGAGCAAGGTGCGTTTTTCGCTTTGCAGTGATACCATGCATGTGTGTAGCCCCGTATTTATTGTTGGCCAGCAGAGTATAACACCTTGTTTACTGCAGCTAAACCAGTTGTTCTATATTAGTGAGGCGCTACAATAAGTTACTGCCAGAATAGTGTCACAATGTTGACACACTAATCAGATTATACGCAACCCAAATGCCAGGTGTGCCGTACACATGTGGACATGAGCCTAGTGTCAGATATGTGCTGATCTGCATACCACCACCCACCATGGAGGAGGGCTGGGTATGGTACAATTTTGAGTCATTGGAGTTGATATGTAGGAACTTTTGACAAGACAGACAGACCGACCGACAGCTATTGAATGAATAATGCTGATTTTTTTTTTTTTTTTTTTTTTGGGGGGGGTCATCCTACATTGGTGGGAGATGATAGATGTGAATAAAAGGGTAAAAACGTACATTGTGAGGTGATGTCACCTTGTCAGAAACAGGAAGTCGGGTGATGACTGCTTCAAGATAATCTATATATATGCATAATACAGGATCGACAATAACAGGATGATCTTGGACAATAGACACAACGTCACTTTGGAAAAGAAGGGTGCTTAGACGACTTTTCTTGTTCCCACTTGGACCATTTACAAAGTCAACTTCAAACACGAGACAGAGGAAGGTTATTTATAGTAGCAACAGGAGGTACAAGAGAGTCGAAATGTAGGATAGTGGTAGTAGTGGTAATGAAGTTGTTAGTAAAGGTAGTAGAGTAGACAGTCATATGGGAAGGAGCACTGCTATGAGGCTAGCGACCCGAAGGGGGTACGAGAGGGAAGAAAAGCGAAAAAATGAAGGAAAATACAAGGCAAAAGAAAGAACAGAAAGAAAGGAAAACCCAAGGAGAAAAAAGGAGAAGGGGGAAGATAAGACAGGGAAGGAATCAGGTTAAGTCACGGGTGTTCTGAAGTTTAGAGCATTTAACAATGTAATGAGAGAGGAAAGCATCAACAGAGACAAAGCCAGGGCTAAGATTCATACAGGGAAAGTTGTGTATAAGGGAGGATTCAACCAGGCGGCGACTATGAAACGTCGTCGTAAGCTCCTCTCTTTTATATGTGCGGGTTGTGTGTGTATAATCTATATCTTAGCCTGCCATGGCATAATCACTCATGGATCCGGTATCCACCATAACAGGAAAGATCTGTTTGTGACTTGATAAAGTCCACTGTGTGGGCGAAACCTCAGTAAGGGGTTGCATTATACTACATTTCTGCTTGTTTTCCCATCGTGTAGATGTTTTATACCATTTGCCTCCATTCAGCGGAAAGAATAAACTTTGCAATACCACTGAGAAAACTAGATCAGATTATCTTATAATTAAAATTTTAGAGGTAAATTATGTAATTCTCCCATTCAATTAATATTTTTTTCCTCGTGTATTGAAGCAAATTGAAGATTTCCTGTCTATAACTGACCAACACTATATTCCACAATCTACAGAGTTCATATCTGTACCGATGAGACTGAAGTCAACCTCATCACAGTCCCTGCAAGCTGTTTCATGAACGTAACATAAAAAATGGGGGAACACTGCAGTAGGCCTACTGACCCAAACTAGGCAGGTCGTCCTCTAAACCAACGATTCCCACCCACCCACTTGTCCAACTCTACTTTCTACAGTATTTTCACTTTGGTAGATATTTCATAATTATTTACTCGTTCACATAACTGAAAGACACCTTCATTTATCCTACCATATTATCTGGCTGTTCCAAACTGTCATTGTAATTAACTTAGTTTTAGTAGTAAACTACTGTTAGTGAGTTTTAAACGAGATAAAGGACTTTATTAACATTACAGACCAGAGGATCTAATAGGGATATCCTACGTCATTCACTGTATAACTTCAATCATTTGTTCCTTGCTGCTGGAGGCCACAATACCTGACGGCCTCACAAACAAGCCAGAAGCAACACTTCTTCTCTCTTAAACAGAATAGTTTTTATATAGATAATTATCAGTACCTGAAATGTGCCTGTGATATGCCTGTGGCGAGGCTTTTCTGTTGATTACACGTTCAACCAGGCTATTGCTGTTAGCGCCACACTGGCTCACATATCCATCACAACATGGTTAAACTGGCACTTTGCAGAGGCAGTGATCCAGTTTTCTCTCGAAAACTTCAATTGTTCTGTAGTCAATATCCGTGGTTCTTAAATCACGGATATCGACTTTTCTCATTTCGACTCTGCTTTTCACTGGGTCTCTCTTACACTACATGTATGTTTTTTTCTATGTACTGTGAAGCGGAGAGAGTTGCTAGTTTATATCCGACCTCCGTTCAGATTTGAATCTGATTCTGCGCATAAGGTGTATAACCTGTCGAAATATATTGACAGAGGTTCACAGCATTTTTTTCAACATAAAAATATCATCTGCTTATCTAAAGTATACGATACGCTGCTTAATTTAAGGTGGCTGCTTGTTTTTATGTATTTAGTGTACAAATTAAGAAAAAACTATGAAAAAAAACACTACCTATATTGCATCTGTTTGCTCAGAACTATTAAACACCTTAAATGATGTAGTTGAAGTTTTGGCGGTAAAGATTGAAAACCAAAACCTGGTCATTGTGGTTGTATACAAGCCTCCGGATGCAACTTTCCAGCAATTCCAGGAGCAGCTTTTGAAAATTGACCAATGTCTGGAAAATCTCCCAACTCCTGCCCAAACATCTTGCTGCTGGGAGATTTCAACTTAAGACACCTAAAATGGAGGAGTGTTGCAAATAATATTTTAGCAGAGATCACCCCAGGAGGCAGCTCAGATGAAAATACACACACACACACACACACACACACACACACACGCGCACGCACACAAGCGCACGCACGCACGCGCTATTAAGTCTCTGCACCAAATTCACCTTAAACCAGCAAATATTAGAGCTTACAAGACTAGAAAATACGCTGGACCTCGTCTTCACTAACAACGATGATCTGATACATAATATAACCGTATCAAAGATATAATAGAGGTACAGACATGTATGCAGAGGACTTCTGACCAGCAAAATGTGATTAGTCATTAGGGTGTCTTCAAAAAATTCAATTTCAATAACAAAAACAGTGGGAACAAGTCAACCATGTCCTAAATGAAACAAGCTGGGAAGATATCCTAAACAACACGGATCCGAACCTTTGCCTAGAAAAAAATAAACTGTGGTTCTTGACATCTGCTCAAGGCACATTCCATTAAGAAAAAGAAAGATGATGTAAACTAGAAAGAGATACGCTCCCTATACAGACGAAGGCGAAGAGTCACAGAGCTGGTGAGAGAGGCCAATATATCTGAAATACGAAGGGAGGCACTGGTCAATAAAATTGCAAATATCAAACTTAAGCTGAAGGAATCTTACAGGAGACAAAAATCGCAGGAAGAACTAAAAGCCATGAAGGAAATTGAAAAAAACAAAAACAAAATACTTCTTCTTTTATGCTATATTCAGTATTGGGCTCCTGCTTAGGCGAGATGGGACATACACAGATGACAGCCAAAAAATGAGATATACTAAAGTCCCAATACGACTCGGTGTTTAGCGAGCCGCTTCCCAGACTAAGGGTCGACAATCCAAATGAATTCTTTATGAACGAGACCCAAAATTTGGTCATATAAAAAATCTCGGATATTATCCTAACACCAATGACATGCCCATTCTCTCTGCCCCAGGCCCAGACTCGTGGAACTTCGTGTTCATTAAGAACTGCAAGAAGCCCCTGTCGCATGCCTTCAGCATTCTATGGAGAGGAAGCATGGACACAGGGGTCATCCCACACTCACTAAAAACAACAGACATAGCCTCACTCTACAAAGGTGGCAGTAAAGCAATTGCAAAGAACTACAGACCGATATCACTAACATCCCATATCATAAAAATATTTGAAAGGGTTCTGAGAAGCAAGATCGCCAACCACCTAGATACCCATCAATTACACAACCCAGGGCAACACGGGTTTAGAGCAGGTCGCTCCTGCCTGTCCCAGCTACTGAACCACTATAACAAGGTCCTGGATGCTGTAGAAAATAAGCAAAATACAGATGTAGTATACACAGACTTTGCAAAAGCTTTCGACAAGTGTGACCATGGTGTAATAACGCACAAAATGTGTGATAAAGAAATAACAGGAAAAGTTCGTAGATGTATTTATAACTTCCTGACAAATAGAACGCAGAGTAATAGTAAACAGAATAAAGTCTGAGGCAGCTACGGTGAAAAGCTCTGTTCCACAAGGCACAGTACTCGCTCCCATCCTGTTCCTCATCCTCATATCTGACATAGACAGCGATGTAAGCCATAGCTCCGTGTCTTCCTTTGTGGATGACACCCAAATTGCCATGACAGTGACCTCCATCGAAGACACTGCAAGACTCCAAGCGGACATCAACCAAATCTTCAAATGGGCCACTCAAAACAATATGAAGTTCAATGAAGAGAAATTTCAACTACTCAGATATGGAAAACTTGAGGAAATTAAAACTGTATCAGGGTATATGACAGATTCTAACCATACAGTAGAGCGAAAAAGTAATGTGAAGAACCTGGGAGTGATAATGTCAGAGGATCTCACCTTCAAAGACCACAACAATGTATCTACCGCATCTGCTAGGAAAATATGATGGATAATGAGAACCTTCAAAACTAGGGACGCCAAGCCCATGATCCTCTTCAAATCGCTTGTTCTCTCTAGGCTGGAATACTGCTGTACACTAACTGCCCCCTTCAATGCAGACGAAATTGCTGACCTGGAGTGTACAAAGAATTTTCACGCCACACACAAGTACGATAAGGCACCTAAATTACTGGGAACGGTTGAAGGCCCTTGATTTGTATTCCCTGGAATGCAGACGAGAGAGATACTTGATAATATACACTTGGAAAATCGTAGAGGGATTAGTACCAAACTTGCACACGAAAATCACTCCCTCTGAAAGCAATAGACTCGGCAGGAGATGCAACATTTCCCCAGTGAAAAGCAGGGGCGCCACAATTACACTGAGAGAACACAATAAGTGTTAGGGGCCCAAGACTGTTTAACTGCCTCCCAGCATACATAAGGGGGATTACCAATAGACCCCTGGCTGTCTTCAAGAAGGCACCTAAAGTCAGTACCTGACCAGCCAGGCTGTGGTTCGTATGGCAGTTTGTGTGCGGCCAGCAATAACAGCCTGGTTGATCAGACCCTGATCCACCACGAGGCGTGGTCTCAGACCGAGCTGCGGGGGCGTGCACACAGTGGCCCCTTTATTACGTACATCATTCTAGTACAGGGTAGGATCCCCCTAGAACAGCCTGAATTCTTCGTGGCATGGATTCAACAAGGTGCTGGAAGCATTCCTTCGAGATTCTGGTCAGTGTTCACATGATAGCATTGTGCAGTTGCTGTAGATTTGTCTGCTGAACATTCATGCTGCGACTCTCCCGTTCCACCACATCCCAAAGGTTTACGCTAAATTCTGACTCTACCATCTGCATGTGGCAGCAGAAATCGCGATTCGTCAGATTAGGCGATGTTTTTCCAATCGTCAGTTGTCCAGTTTTTTGAGCGTGTGCCCACTGTAGCCTCAGTTTCCTGGTCTTAGCTGACAAAAGTTGAACTTGGTGTGGTCATCTGCTGCTGTAACCCATCCATGGATGCATGGATATTTGTGTTACTGTCAGCTTCCTGTCAGCTTGAACCAGTCTGGCTATTCTCCTCTGATATCGCTCATTATCAGTGCTTTTTCGCCCACAGAACTGCTTCTCACTGGATATTGAGTTTTTCCATACCTTTTTCTATAAACTCTGGAGACCTCTGTGTGTGTGTGTGTTAGTTAGTTACCATTTTGTCCTAGGCACATGTCAATTAGACACTAGGCCTGTTGTATGTATGTATGTGTGTGTGTGTGTGTGTGTGTGTAAGGAAACACTTCGAAATGTTTCTGCCCCACCGGGAATTGAACCCGGCCCTTCCATGCGTAAAGCGAGAGCTTTACCCACTGGGCCACCGGGGGCGTGTGTGTGTGTGTGTGTGTGTGTGTGTGTGTGTGTGTGTGTGTGTGTGTGTGTGTGTGTGTGTGTGTGTGTGTGTGTGTGTGTGTGTGTGTGTGTGTGTGTGTGTGTGTGTGTGTGTGTGTGTGTGTTAGTTACCATTTTGTCCTAGGCACATGTCGATTAGACACTAGGCCTGTTGTATGTGTGTTTAACGAAACACTTCGAAATGTTTCGGCCCCGCCGGGAATTGAACCCGGGCCCTCCGTGCGTGAAGCAGGAGCGCTAGCCACCATGCCATCGGGGTGTGTGTGTGTGTGTGTGTGTGTGTGTGTGTGTGTGTGTGTGTGTGTGTGTGTGTGTGTGTGTGTGTGTGTGTGTGTGTGTGTGTGTGTGTGTGTGTGTGTGTGTGTGTAAATCCCAGATCAGCAGTGTCTGAGATATTCAAACTGCCCCGTCTGGCACCAACAATCATTCCACGGTCATAGTCACTTAGATCACATTTTTTTCCTCATTCTGATGTTTAGTCTGAACAACAAGTGAACCACTTGGCCATGTCTGCATGATTTTAGGCATTGAGGTGCTGCCACACGATTGGCTGATTAGATATTTGCATTAACGAGTAAGTGTGCCTATATAAAATATATATATATATATATATATATATATATATATATATATATATATATATATATATATATATATATATATATATATATATATATATATATGGGCTTGAAAATGAGGTGTGAGAGCCAGGTGGTGAGGTGATGAAAGTGCATGTGCTGATTAGTATATTTTGTTCCCCTTTGCATCTTAGAAGTGAATAAGTCCCACGAGCGAAACTTTTCCTAATGATGATCTTAAGTGTTTTGCATACGTGTCATTCTCTTTGGGCCAGTTTGTTAAAAGGAGCTGGAAATAAAGCCCCCGAGCATTCAGGTTTGGTATTGACGTAACAGCCTGGTTGATCATCAGGGTTGCAGTTGTATCGTAGGTAATTGTCAGTCTTTACTCAGTCTTCCTTCGATGGTGATTATTATAATATGATGATAATCATAAGATAATCTTATGATAATAGTGATATAATTATGTCCATTATAATCTTGACAAGATGATCATAAAATGATGTTCGTGATAAAATAATATTCACAAGATAACCAAAATACAGTGAGTTTCATAGGATGCTGAAATGATCATCTTTCTGACAATGTGATAAAATGATCATTTATAAGATGATAAATGATGATGTTCATAATAACATGATGAGACAGTACCAACAACTGGTACTGGTGACAACTGCTGCTTGCTGCCTCAGTGACGTCTGCTTGAATTGCTCTCATCCCTGGCCCTCCTCGGTGTGGCTCTCCTCGGTGTGGCATATGAGGGTCGAGGGGGAGGGGGCGGGCAGGCACTCTGCATGGTGGGATGAAGTAAGCATTTTTTCACGTCAGAGCTGAGTAATGAGAATCTGAAATTTTGAATTTGTAATTTATCTGCAGAAACACGCGAAGGTTGTTACCAGGTGTGGTGGTGCACGTGTGCTAGTACAGGTGTGGTGGTGCACGTGTGTTAGTACAGGTGTGGTGCACGTGTGCGGTGGTGATGTAAGTGTTGCAAGTGTTCGGTGGTGCAGGTGTGTGGTGATCTCCAGGCAGCATATCACATCTCAGACATAAACATGATCACACCTTCAATAACCAATCACATTATTCCATTAAATACTATCAACACACATAACTCATTAATACACATTACAAAAGGTTAATAAATCATTACAGTGGGTGCAGTGGCTCATTTCTTACCCCCCCCCCGTCTCCCGCTGCCGGACACTGGGGATATGCTGAGACATGCTTACTCCCAGATCTTTCTCCCTGCACGCTGTCTCCAGCATTTCTCCTTCCAGATTGTATTTCCTCTCCGGTCTTGTCTCACACTCTCCTCCTTACATTACTTTGTGGTGCTGCAGCAGGTTTACCTGACTCTGGTGTTGCTGCTGCAACGTTACATTCACCTGGATGTCAGAAAGTGGGTTCTCACAGGTGGTGTTGCCTCATCGTAACTGACTGCCAGTGAGACTGCCGCACAAATGAACGTTAATTTATAATATAAACTGAATAACTCTGGAGCGACCAAACAAAACCTGTTAGATATGTTTACACGCCAAGTGTTGGTTCTCGAGCAAGGAAAGTGATTATTTTCTTTGCATGTTGCCGGAGTAGCCTGTCTGCCTGCCTGTCTCTACTAGACCTACTTAATACGAAAAAAAGAAGTCTTGTAGAACTTAGATGAAGGAAGCCACACATGCGGCCTTTGGCACTCAGGTCAACGGTGCCAGGTGGTGGTCAAGAACGCAGGCGGGAAAGATGTATCATAATCTACCTTGGAAAATCCTAGAAGGAATGGTCCCTAATCTGCACACACAAATCACTCCTTACGAAAGCCAAAGACTGGGCAGGCGGTGCAAAATACCCCCAGTGAAAAGTAGGGGCACTATTATTACACTAAGAGAAAACACAATGAGTGTCCAGGGCCCAAGACTGTTCAGCAGCCTCCCACCAGGCATAAGGGTAATTACCAATAGACCCCCTGGCTGCCTTCAAGAGGGAGCTGAACAGATACTTAAAGTCGGTGCCGGATCAGTCGGGCTGTGGTTCGTATGTTGGATTACGTGCGGACAGCAGTAACAGCCTGGTTGATCAGGCTCTGATCCACCGGGAGGCCTGGTTGTGGATCGGGCCGCGGGGGGCGTTGATCCCCGGAATACCCTCCATGTAGACTCCCACCCGCGCTGTCTTCACTGTCACAGCTGCGCTGTCTTCACCTTCAGGATCAGTTACATCATTACAACAGCTATATAAATTGTTTTAAGAAATTAATAGCAGAGTATATTCATCTAAATTTTAACTGTATTTAGCTGATTCAGTCATTCCAAACATGTTGGCATCCAGAGTAATGAGGCTGCATGCTGAGAAAAAGGGTGCTATATCAAGCTTGCTTTATTGCAAGCTTCTCTGTCTGTGACTTCCTGGGTTACATACACGAGGAGTGTCTTTATGACGTGGCAGGTCTGGTGGGCCCTATGGACGAACAATAGTTGTACAGGGTTCAACACCATGTGGATGTTGGGTGTGCTAATGACTTTGCAGCACATTTCAGTGGTTGCCCATGGCTCGTCTCCTTCACATAAATCATGGTGTATGTTGGTACCATGGTAACTGTAGCAACCTCGCGGAAATTGTAGGGGCATCTTTTGACATTAATAATTAAATGTTTTTATAAGCGATGCTAATTATTTTGTTTGATGGTGTTTATATAGTGTTTGTGATGGTTGTTACTTCTGTAACATTGTTAGTGTTTGCTTGTGTAGAACTATTTGTCATGAACGTTGAGTGACCTCAAGATTTATCTTGTACCTTCTTTTCCCAGTAATGACTAACCTGGAAGCAAGAAAGCAGGATTGAAAAACAAACCCATCTCATTAGAATGACAGGTATTAGAAAAATTCAACCATTGTTAAGAGGCAAAAAATGTAAACTTTGTAAAATATGACCAGAAGGGGGCCCCAGGAAGTAGTACTTGCTCCACTAATGTTTGCAACTTGTATAAATAACGTGCCAGAAGGAATAACAAATATATGTTTTATGGCTAAGACAACTAACCTGTGCAAACTAAGTAATAAAAATGATTGAAAATCCTTAGAAGACTTGGGTATATTGAATAAATGATGACCTGTAGGTTACCTGTAATCGGCTCCAGGGGTCAGCGCCCTTGTGGACTGCTGCCAAAACCAGGTTTTCTAATTGCTCGCCTGATCGACCAGCCTGCTAGTACCAGCTGCATGCAGATCAACTCGTGCGCCGCTGCCTGTTTGATCAGGAACTGACTTCAGAAACTTAGCAAATTGTGTGTTGAAGGCAGCCAGGGGTTTGTTGGTAGTTACCGTTATGTATGAAGTTAAGGTATTGAAAAGTCATGGTTCCCTTACATTTATTGAGCTCTCTCCCAGTATACTCATCGAGCCCATGTTTTTCATTGAAGGTATTTGCACCGTCTACTTTCACGTGGATTGATTTCAGCGTGCAGGTTGATGAACAGTCCATTCAGAATTTTCGTGGTGAAAGTTATGATGAATCTTTCTCGCGTTCTTTCCATGAATGTACTTCGTCGTCTTAGTAGTTACGATGCTCCATGAAGGTACTTCGTCTCCCTAGTAGTTAAGATGCTCCATGAAGGTACTTCGTCTCCCTAGTAGTTAAGATGCTCCATGAAGGTACTTCGTCTTCTTAGTAGTTAAGGTGATCCATGAAGGTACTTCGTCTCCCTAGTAGTTAAGATGCTCCATGAAGGTACTTCGTCTCCCTAGTAGTTACGATGCTCCATGAAGGTACTTCGTCTCCCTCGTAGTTAAAATGCTCCATGAAGGTACTTCGTCTCCCTAGTAGTTACGATGCTCCATGAAGGTACTTCGTCTCCCTCGTAGTTAAAATGCTCCATGAAGGTACTTCGTCTCCTAGTAGTTAAGATGCTCCATGAAGGTACTTCGTCTCCTAGAAGTTAAGATGCTCCATGAAGGTACTTCGTCTCCTAGTAGTTAAGGTGCTCCATGAAGGTACTTCGTCTCCCTAGTAGTTACGATGCTCCATGAAGGTACTTCGTCTCCCTAGTAGTTAAGATGCTCCATGAAGGTACTTCGTCTCCCTAGAAGTTAAGATGCTCCATGAAGGTACTTCGTCTCCCTAGTAGTTAAGGTGCTCCATGAAGGTACTTCGTCTCCCTAGTAGTTAAGATGCTCCATGAAGGTACTTCGTCTCCCTAGTAGTTAAGATGCTCCATGAAGGTACTTCGTCTCCCTAGTAGTTAAGGTGCTCCATGAAGGTACTTCGTATTCTTAGTAGTTAAGGTGCTCCATGAAGGTACTTCGTCTTCTTAGTAGTTAAGATGCTCCATGAAGGTACTTCGTCTTCTTAGTAGTTAAGGTGCTCCATGAAGGTACTTCGTCTTCTTAGTAGTTAAGGTGCTCCATGAAGGTACTTCGTCTCTCTAGTAGTTAAGATGCTCCATGAAGGTACTTCGTCTCCCTAGTAGTTAAGGTGCTCCATGAAGGTACTTCTTCTCCCTAGTAGTTAAGATGCTCCATGAAGGTACTTCTTAGTAGTTAAGGTGCTCCATGAAGGTACTTCTTAGTAGTTAAGGTGCTCCATAATGGTACTTCGTCTTAGTAGTTAAGATGCTTGACTAAACCTTTACTGTATACGAACAGTGAATGATCTAAGTTCTCTAGCCCTGATGTCTCTCCTGTCTTGGATGAGGAGGTTAGTATAGAACAATATTGCAGTCTATAGAGAGAACGAGTGACTTGAAGATTATCATCATTGGCTTGCCATCTATGTTTTGAAGGTTCTAGTTACCCAGCCTAACATTTTCCCCGACACTGAAATAACAAGATTGTTGTGATTCTTGAATGCGAGATCCTCTTTACATTATCACTCCCAAGTTTCTCACATTAAACTTTAGTTCTATTGAGTGATTGTGTTGTACTCTGATCCAAACTTTGTAGATGAGTGTGTGTGATGTAGATAAGTAGAATGTGTAGAAGTAAGCTTTCAGATTTGAACTGTTTTTCCTTCGGCCACCGCGTTGCCAGACGTATTGCGACAAGTCTTTCTGTTTTGTTTATTTGTGGTTACATATACGTTTTTATAGGCTTACATAGCGTAACC
This sequence comes from Cherax destructor, assembly GCA_009830355.1. Lineage (NCBI taxonomy): Eukaryota > Metazoa > Arthropoda > Malacostraca > Decapoda > Parastacidae > Cherax > Cherax destructor. The sequence continues at coordinate 57,930 of WNWK01010145.1, read as the reverse complement.
TAACCTAAATTAACTTGAATTTAGAGAACATGATGTGGGGAATGTTTTAAAAATATTTGAAATTAACGTTGAGCAGAACGTCAAAAACTGACGTACTAAAATGAGGATGTGTTGTGTAGAGGCTGATGATGATTAAGTATGAAGATTGCCACAGGAATATTGTATTAATATAACCGTGAGAAACTTGCATGTTACACTAGCAAATTATAAACTACTATTGAATTATATGGATGGGAAAATGCTAAGCGCCTCATGAAAATATAATGTTAGGTCAAAATTAGAGCATACAGCGGCGCTGTGGTGTACTTGACTAAAAATTCACGTGGAAAAGATGTATGAAATCCAGTGACTTGATTGGCTGGCTGGTTTATGTGGAGTGTAGTGATTGGACTACTCGAGGGTCATTAAAGCTGCATGATACTTGTACACCACAGGTTAAGGATAAAGATTAAAATACATTCACCGTAATATATACCGAGAGATACACACCACTCGGTATATATATAACCTTCGGAAACCCAAAAATCATCTACGAAATTATTCAGGTTCACGCTTAAACTTCTTGGCATCCGCCGGTGTGATACTTTTTGGTGTCACGGTTAATATGTATTCAGACGCGGGAGTAATCGGCACGGGAGTGTGTGCCACTGGACACTTGCAGAAAGTAACTCTCCAAACTTCATATATGAATTACAACAGTATGAAAATATTAAAGATTCCCTGGCTGCTTAATAGGAGAGAAATAAGACACAACTAAATGTAAGATCATAGAAGATACCAGAGAAAGAGAGATTTCTGCGTTTGTTCTGGTAATATAGCTGATATCTGCTGATAACAGGTTGAAGAGTCTTGGGTACTGGTATTGATACAATGTTCTCTTATGCCAATTACCACCCTTTAATATCTTCGAAATATATACTAAAGGATATCTCGTACCAGGGAGCGAATCACTTGAGAGCATAGCTGACTTTGATTAGTAACACCAGTAGCTTCTCCTGTTTTGAAAGTTCTTAGATTTTTTTGTGCGTGTTCTACGAGAGGGTCTGCATTCGGTATGGCGCGCTCAGTCTGATTTCTTCATTGTTTCCCAAAGCACATGAAGTTTGTCACCAGTGGTCATGTTATTTTCAGTTGCCCTTTGGAAAACTTTGTTGATATCTGATTATAATTTTTCTGTAGCTTCTACGGAGGCGACTTTTATACTTAATTTTTGTATTATCCGCAAAAGATGACACGAGGCTTTGACTAGTTTTTCTCTATACTATGAAGATGTAAAAAGGTATATAAAAATGTTAGGATCGTGCCTAAGGATAATGAACTTTTTACTTTGCTGAGACTTTTTGTTTTCTACCCTTGTGTTCTGTTAGAAGTTTAATGTACATTCTCTTACTTGTAATACCTGTTGACGTCATGTCATGGACCTGTCACTTTATAGTCACATTTATCAAATGCCGCTACAAAATTGTCTTCCTAATCCTGAGTTATTTTGTCATAATCTAACAGTCGTGAGAGGCAAGAAGTTTCTGCCCTAAATCCATGATGACATGGGTTGTGTAGGTCATGCCCTTCAATTAAAATGGTAGCTTGGCGTCTCAGCACTTTATCAAAGACTTTTATGATGTGTGATGTTAATGCTTCTGGTCTTTAATTTTTGTTATAGCTTTGCTGCTTCCTTTGTGAAGATGCGCTGCGTCTGCACATTTTAAGGCCTCTGGAATTTCACCTAAATTCAAGCTGCTTCCTAAAGGAACACTGAGTGAGAACGCAGAGTTAATGGAATCAGAAGGGTAGCCAAGACGAGAGAACGAATTGCGACAAGTGGAAATTTCACAGACGCAGTCTTGAAGAAAGAACACTTGAGTGTTCGTGTTAATGATGCTTTGTATTTCTTCACAAATACCAAATTCCTTGAATCGAGTCCAGGTGCTGCATGCATGGACATTTCTTTTTTAGAAGTCGTAATTATTTGTGTTGGTTTCAGATATATAATTAGTACTGTGGACAGAGTTAGTGAAGAAATGATTGGTTCAATTTTTATTGTATTGATTGGATTCCCGAACACTGATTCATAATGTTTTCAGGATTTCGTTCATTCCTTTGTCATTTTGTGAAAGTCTCCTCCGAGTTGATACTGGAAGTTTTTTTAACTTTGATTTTGTATATTTAAAAAAAAATTAGGTTTTTCCAGCTTCCTGAATGACTTTGTTGTTCCTTTTGTTTTTTCTTGTTACGACTGCTTTAGTTTCAACTTCTCATGATATCTGCATTTTTTTTTTTTTTTTGAAACGGCTCAACAGCCATTTTTCTTCTGTAAAGTCGTCTACATTTTCCTTTTTGTTTACCTACTTTTAAGTTTTCTCGGCGGGACATAAAACTTCGTGTGTCTGCATTCATCTCTTCACACATTGTTTGGGGTTAAAAGTTCACATGTTGGTTTTCCATGCAGCGTTAGTTCATTGTTTATTTCATCCCATCCCCTCGAATTGCTGAAATGGTATTCAGTAAACCTTTTACCTTCCGTTGACTAAGGTTTTCTACACACGAATTTATGCTTGCATAGGCTTCAATGAGGCTGTGATCCGAGTTTATTGTATTCGATTGCCTCTGCTTAGCACCTTGTTTGTGAAGATCAAATCTGGTATATTTAAATTTCTAGTAGGTTCTGTTGTCTGGTAGTTCAGTGCAGAGTCTAAAAGTTTTCTGGTATTCGCTTGTTGGTATTGATAGTCCCAGCCAGGTGGACGAAACCAGCATTGCCGCACGATATGCTTCGTATACATACTGTGCTTGTTGGGCTTTATAAAGTACTTCCTAGGACTGTTTCTGCCACAACATTGTTGTCTGCCATCTTCCATTTTACTTTTGGGACGTTGAAATATCCAAATAATAATATTTGGTGTATGATTCTTTATTTGTTGAGTGAATTCCTC
>WNWK01010145.1:0-52500 GCA_009830355.1 Cherax destructor | reverse complement strand
TGTGATGCACGCGAAAGAGGAGGTGTGATGCACGCGAAAGAGGAGGTGTGATGCACGCGAAGAGGAGGTGTGTGCACGCGAAAGAGGAGGTGTGCTGCACGCGAAAGAGGAGGTGTGCTGCACGCGAAAGAGGAGGGTGTGCTGCACGCGAAAGAGGAGGTGTGCTGCACGCGAAAGAGGAGGTGTGCTGCACGCGAAAGAGGAGGTGTGCTGCACGCGAAAGAGGAGGTGTGCTGCACGCGAAAGAGGAGGTGTGCTGCACGCGAAAGAGGAGGTGTGCTGCACGCGAAAGAGGAGGTGTGCTGCACGCGAAAGAGGTGGTGTGCTGCACGCGAAAGAGGAGGTGTGCTGCACGCGAAAGAGGAGGTGTGATGCACACGAAAGAGGAGGTGTGATGCAGCTCTTGGAGCACGAAGAGTGACCCTTGTAGCGACCAGCGAAGAGGCGGGGCCAGGAGCTGTGAATCGACCCCTGCAACCATAACTAGGCGAGTACGTACGTTCACTCGCTCGCTCGCTCGCATTTATTGAATTTGACGTTTCACCAATAAAGGTCCCTAATGTTGAATGTGATTTACCAGCTTGTCAGTATTGTTATAGTTCTAATATGATGCAAGGTTAATGCTGGTGTATTTTGCTCAAAGGAAGATTTGTATTATTATTATTAGGCCGTGTAGGCCTCGATATGACAATTTCATTAAACCAGTTGGGATATTGCAAACTCAGTTTAGTAATTAGAGAAGTCCTTTTCTAAGCTTATGATATTAGAATTAATTTTCATGTGATAATCTGCATGCCTTGTATGATTGCCTTCAAATCTTCGTTGCTTATATTTAATTGCATTAGAAACTTACGGCGCATTCGTTCTTTTGCATGCATCGAGGTAGAGGGGGATGGGATGCAGGGATGCCTTTCCTTGATAGCCAGTCAATCACAATGCAACTCGACCGAATAACCTCCACAGCAAACACACGTTAGGCAAATTTAAGATTACCTTTCAGAAACCTTACCAAGGAGCATGTGTCAGGCCTGTCTTGGAATATGCAGCACCAGTGTGGAACCCAGAGCTAAGGCATATGAACTATAAGAGACTATACTTGATAACATTGAAGGGCAGAAGGACCAGGAAGATGATACAATCATATGTAAAATTGGTGACAGGAATGGGCAGGGACAGACTTTTCAAGAGGAGAGAAATAGGAACACGAGGGCTCAACTGGAAGCTGAAAAAATTGTCACACAGATGTTAGGAAATATTTCTTTAGTGGAGGCAGATTCCATGCGTAGCTTTAATAATTAGGTAAAATAAGTCTCGGCCACAAGAGAGGGAGCCCAGTAGCAGCCAGTGGAGAGGCGGGACCTGATGCAACCACATAGGTACCTACATATAGGTATTGACTATCTGTTAGGTCTTTAGGACCTTCAAAAGAGGTTTTTCGAATATGTGAAAGGCTTTTGACCCCCCAGGTATTGGAGCTTCCCTCTCAATCATTGAGTTAAACCTAGTCTCCAGGCACGTATGGCTCTTACAAATCGAACACTTTCTATAAATATAATGAGGGTTGTAAGGGTCACTGGTCCCGGGAGCTAGTGTGGCGACTACACTTGCTTGGCGACCTAATGAGCCTTCTTACCAACCAGGAGCAGGTGACATTTTCGGGAGTATTCTTGGATTAGGGAGAGACGTGAGCCTCCCATATAAAGACGTGGATACTGGACATTTTAAAGGAACTCTGCCACTGTACCTGGCGGTAGATTGACAGAGAATGCCCCACCTGTATGCTGCCTTGTGCTGTTCCAGACTGAACTATGGCTGTCAGATATACTTCACAGCCAGCTCTTCCCTGCTGTACTTGCTAAATACTGTGTGTTACCTAGGCATAGGTCTTTGCACAGGTGCATTCTCCACTTTCCATGTTGAGAACCTTTGTGCTAAATCTTGTGAGCTTTCCCTGGATCTCTTCCATGATCTGGCACACACCTGGCAACCTTGATTGTGGCCTTGATGTGTCTGTCGTCAGAGGGGTTGGGTCTTCTACTTGCTTTCCTTGTATGGTGCCTGAATGTTTTCACAGGCAGTGGATGGGGGCCCATAGGTGTCAAGCTCCGATAATGAACTCTACCAGTTTTTTTGAAGCATGATGTTCTTCAGGCTGCAAAGATGAAAGGTTTACTGATGGGCCAAAGAGCGAGGATGGGGATATTTTATTGACTCTGTGGTGTTCGCTGGTGATGACTCGTATTGCGCACAGTTACCAAGCGAATCCTCTGTTCACCGCTGAGCTCTATGCAGTCCTCGCTGCTTTAGTCTTAATAACTGGCTTAGGTGAATTCCAGTTCACTGTCTACTCTAATTTCCAGTGTGTTCTGTTTACCCTGGCCCAGTATCCTACTGTTCAGCCTATAGTCCAATACCTCCAGATCATGTTGTTATCCCAGGAAATAAATGGGCAGATGCCATGGCAAAGACTGCTATAACCTACAAGGAGCCTGCTCTCTAGCAGACTACCCCACACTGACTTCATGGGCCTAAAACATTGATGTTATTGGGAAGCGGCAGGCCCGGTGGGCGCTGCGCAAGAGAAGCAAATTATACAATTTTTGGCAGGATTTAATTTTTCGGCTCCCCTTTATAAGTATTCCTGCCTCCTGCCCCTTTTTCCTCCTCCCATCTGTGTGTAGCTTGTGAAGTGCAGGTGACTGTGGGATGCATTTTACCTGCCCATAACTTGGGTCTTTTCGCTTTTGTTGTGGGATTATAATTGCCAGGGTGCCTGTGGGTATCTCGGGGGAATTTTCAGGAGTGTCTTTTGACATTAACACTTTAATGATATTTATGGTTGATACTGAATAATTTAACTTGGTGTGATAGTATTTGTTGTACGTTTTGATAGCTTTTTGTTTGCTAATTTTATCTTTGTGATGTTCTTATTTTTTATTGCCGGGAGCACTGAGTGATCTACTTTAAAGCGCTCTACAAATCTCAAAAGTACCTACCTAATGAGGCGGTTAGTGTGACAGGTTGCTAGTCACTGTTACAGCTGAGGTGGTGGTCTGGAGATACACATTAAGAATTTTGTATTAACGTATCCTCTACGTTCCTGATTTCCATTGGAACTGGTAAGCACCTTTGACTGTGATCTCTTCGCTTTTCATATTTTCATAGCGTTTATATCGAGGCTGAGAGCTGTTATTTTACATAATGTAACATAAAATTCCGACCCTTCCTAATTAATATGTAGTCACTCCCCTCCCTAGGATGCAACCCGCAACAGGTGCCTATTTACTATTAGGTGAACAGGGTATCTTGCCTTGGATAACATTTGAATCTAAGGACCTTACGCTGGAGAACCAGCGGGTGGTGGGCAGCAATAACCTGGTAAAAGCGGTCACTAGGAGCATCTAGTAGCTTCAGACTGAACTGCCAGAGTAGAACACTAGTAACTGGTGTCAGGCATGACGTAGCCATATGTGAGTTAGGAAAGGGCTTTCAAGTTCTTGGATAATGGAATGCAACACCTGGATGGATCAACAATGGAGTATTTGAGTAAACTTCACTTCCGAAATTTTCTGCCATTGTACTCTCGTGTTTCTCAAACAAGTGACTTTCACCTTTGTGGGTGTGGCTGCACCTAAGCTTGATTGAGCAGTCATTGTTGCCAGAAATATTGCATGTTTATGCGTAGTGGGATCACTGTTTACCCTTTACCTGTGTCCTCCCCCATTCCCCTCCCCCGGCCTCACACTGACGTCAGTAGTCAATTATTGATTCATGTTTTACTGTTTTAGCGGAGACCTATTTTGATCTCGTTAGTCTCTCTCTCTCTCTCTCTCTCTCTCTCTCTCTCTCTTCTCTCTTCTCTCTTTCTCTCTCTCTCTTCTCTCTTTCTCTCTTTCTCTCTCTCTCTTTCTCTCTTTCTCTCTCTCTCTTTCTCTCTCTTTCTCTCTCCCTTTCTCTCTTTCTCTCTCTTTCTCTCTCTCTCTCTTTCTCTCTCTCTCTCTTTCTCTCTCTCTCTTTCTCTCTCTCTCTCTCTCTTTCTCTGTTTCCCCCCCTCTCTCCCCTCACACTACTTTCATCACCACTACTGTACACATCTCGTGAGGTTGTCATCTCTCGCTCACCCTCACACTGTCTACAAAATAATAAACTTATGGAGTTCATATTTACTATTCAAGTCGAAGTTAGGATTTGCAGAAAAGGGTAGAGGGACAGATAGAACATACGGGGAGTGTGTGTGTGGTTGGGTAGTAGGTACTATATTACTGAAGATTATCTTTCAGTTGAGTCATGTTTTTGCGCTGCCGTCCACAGGATGGATATGCATGCACAATAAACTAGTCACTATGGCAAAAATTTAAAAATCTCTCATATATTGCCATTACATTGTATACTTGTGTAATACAATTTATGTAAGGTAACCGTAGATATGCTTCATATGCAAAACAACCACGGGGTGGGGAGTGGAATGATGGCTCTAGGCCTTACGTGTTGCAATCAACACATCAGGAGCTTGCAAAGTTGCAGACAAGAGGATTTCCAAGCAAATACGTCTTCACTGGAGTGACTCCAGTGAAGACGTCCTTTGAGATTGTATTTGCTGGGACATCCACTTTTCTGCAACTGTGCAAGCTCCTACTGTGTTGATTGCAACATGAAAGGCCTAGAGCTATCATTATACTCCCCTCGTGGTTCTTTTGCATCCTGTATCGCTTGGTTTGCAATATTTGCATGTTTCATATATGGAGTTATTATAACCTTAAGTTCAAAAAATGTTGTAATGTTGAATAAGTGTGACCATGTTGATTAAACGATTCACTCGCCAGTGACTTCTTCACTCCAATACACAACAACTGAGAAAATTGAGGAGTTTACCTGGAGTATACCTGGAGAGGGCTCCGGGGGTCAACGCCCCCGCGGCCCGGTCTGTGACCAGGAATCATAGTGGATCAGGGCCTGATCAACCAGGCTGTTACTGTTGGCCGCACGCAAACCGACATACGAACCACAGCCCGGCTGGTCAGGTACTGACTTTAGGTGCTTGTCCAGTGCCTGTGCATTTTGAAAATCTGAACACATCAACTCCAGGCTGAGGGACTGATTATCTCAAAATCCTCCTCAATTTTCTCCGTTCTTTGTATTGGACTGAAGAAGTTACTGGCTGGCGAAACTTTTCCTCAGTAAAGATTCCCAAATGTTTCTCAAGTGTCTCATTCTTCAACTTATGTTTTCTTAACCATTTACATCACGTCAGAGACCAGGAGGCTGTGTCAGAGACCAGGAGGCTGTGTCAGAGACCAGGAGGCTGTGTCAGAGACCAGGAGGCTGTGTCAGAGACCAGGAGGCTGTGTCAGAGACCAGGAGGCTGTGTCAGAGACCAGGAGGCTGTGTCAGAGACCAGAGACCAGGTATACTTGCCTCCCATTATAGCTTACCTGGAGTATACCTGCAGAGGGTTTCGGAGGGTCAACGCCCCCGCGGCTCGGTCTGAGACCAGGCCTCGTGGTGGATCAAGGTCTGATCAACCAGTCTGTTACTGCTGGTCGCACGCAAACTGACGTACGAACCACAGCCCGGCTGGTCAGGTACTGACTTCAGGTGCATGTACAGTGCTTTCTTGAAGACAGCCAGGGGTCTATTGGTAATCTCCCTTATGTATGCTGGGAGGCAGTTGAACAGTCTTGGGCCCCGAACACTTGTTGTGTTGTCTCTTTTTGTACTCTCAGGTGTCTACATCTTATTCTTTCAAGACTATAACAAAGTTAATGCATTGAAAAAAGTCATCACGACACACGCAAGAATATCGAAGATAAAATCATTAAATAGAAACGGCTACTAGCATAAGGTAAGATAAGATTGTCTTCGGATTTTTAACCCCGGAGGGTTAGCCACCCAGGATAACCCAAGAAAGTCAGTGCGTCATCGAGGACTGTCTGTCTTATTTCCATTGGGGTCCTCAATCTTGTCCCCCAGGATGCGACCCACACCAGTCGACTAACACCCAGGTACCTATTTACTGCTAGGTGAACATGACAAGAGGTGTAAGGAAACACGTCGAAATGTTTCCACCTCGCCGGGAATCGAACCCGGGCACTCCGTGTGTGAAGCGAGAGCTTTAGCCACCAGGCCACCGGGGCACCCAATAAAACACAACACACACGCTCTCATTGCAAGTTAAAATTACCAGCTTAAACTAATAATGCTATTAATTGTTAATGTCAAGACTCTCCCAGTGATTACCTGCGATATACCTGTGACCGGTTTCCAGAGTTGTCATATTCTCACAAATCTGGCCATGGGCCAGGCTTGTCTGGCTTGTCACCTCCCAGATAGTAAGCTGTCTGCACTGTTTCTCCACTGTGTTGGTTGGTGTTTAGCCACTGGCTTGACCCTTCTTGTGTATCTAAGTCTGCCCGCGGGATGAGGTCCTCTGCTCGTCTGCATTTGGGGTTATTAGTCTGATAAACCCCTTTTCCTGGTGGGCGAAACATCTTTCAATAGAGATATCCCGTGATCCATAATTGTAAGTTGCTGTATTTGTTAATGGATAAAAATTCACAATACCGTGACTGGAACAATACATGATCCGCACGTGAGAGGGGAAACTTATGACGACGTTTCAGTCTGACTTGAACCATTGACAAGTTACATTGACTTATCAGTGGTCCAAGTGGGGCCAAAACGTCGTCATAAGTCTGGTTTCTTAAGTGTGTGTTATTTGTTTACTGTATTTCTTATTTGTGTCATTGCTTGCAAGACTTGTCAGCGTCTTGATCTCCTGGTCCTCCTCTCTTGATCTTATCTTGCCTTCACCTGTAGATTAACTTTAAACACGTAGGTTAACTTTAAACATGTGCCGAATAGGTAAAACTGGTCAATTAGCAAGAACTCGTTTAAAATTAAGTCTTTTCTAAAATTTTCTCTTATACATTTAAATATATATATATATATATATATATATATATATATATATATATATATATATATATATATATATTAATTTAATTTATGTGTTTGTGAATATTTCGCCTGCTCTTGCGAATTCCTAGCATTGTAAAAATCTCTAGTTGTGTCGATGCATGCAGGGGATGAGATGAAAAGCTGTAAGCCACCTGCCTGAAAGCTGGCTGCCTTGGATCAACGTCTAGCGTGAGCTGGATCCCAAGGTATTGGACCAGTGTGGTACGGTCGGTAAAGCACTGCGTACCTTGTCATGAGGTTCGTAGGTTCGAGTCTCCGTCGGCCAGAGATCAGTGTTTGTGTGTAAAAATATATATATATATATATATATATATATATATATATATATATAGTGAATTATTTTATGTCGGGATCATTTATTTAAAAATCACAAACATGAATACATTAGCACAATATATCAAAGATTATGGATCTTCTCCAGCTCCTCTGAAACTGGATGCAAGCCCAGTATTCAGCAGGCATTTCCTCTCTGGATGGCCACTCTGAAGTGCTGGAACATGAAAGTGGCTGCCCTTGGGTCTCTGGTGTCAATGAGTCTGGAACCCAGTTCTTTAAGGAAATGTGTGGCGTTCTTTCCCCATGATCCCAGGGTCTCTGATTCTACTGGGACAAATTGATACAGATGGCGTATGTCTCTGTACTTGCTGATCTTATACTTCTCCCTCTGATCTTCAGCACCTCCCTGTTGCCGAACACTGTGACGAATGTAGGTGTCAGCCGGCGTCGACATGCAGGTATAGTCTCATGCTAAAAGTTTGCCATTATTCCAATGATAAATGGTGATCCCATTAAGGCAGTTTGCGAGATTGTGAGTATTGTTGGATGCTAAGGATCGGGGCTTTCTCTCTGCTGGGCATCCAGCTGTAGCAAGGCTCCTCTTTCTGATGTCATTGACTTCATTGCGTCTTGTGTGCCAGCCCATAGTTTTGGGGCAGTTTAGGCCATATAGATCATATTGATCAGCTTGCTCATCGCCGTAAATACACTTATATTCTGTGTGAATTGGGGCAGCGAGGTGAAGAGCCACTGCAATATGGAGGGTCTGTGGGTCGAGGCGTGTACCCATTGCCAAAATGGGAACTGTTTGGAAGAAGTCCCCGGAGTGATGTGCGCTCACAGCTTTGTTGAACACCAAAACCCAGCTGTGTTGGTTTCAGCATTGTAGCTGCAATGAGCCTGATTCCTCCATTCTTTTTCCAAAGAAGAGTGGCCTGGCCTAATGGTCTCTGGGACACCGCCAGCCAGGCACATATTGGAAAGTTTGGAGAGTTCAGACAGAAACTTCTCTAAAACATCCCCGAGTGCTAGATTGAGCATTTGTTTTAAATGTTGTGGTATTAAACCGGTGAACACCCCTGCTGAGGCCTGTGGGAATGACATGGCAGCTTTATACACATCAACGTCCTGAAGGGTTAAATGTTCTTCACCTGCTGCACTGTCAGGGAGGTCAATGTTGATCACAGTAAACAGGTGATATCACAATATGCAAAATAAAAACAATGAAAAAAATAGTAAAATTCCAAGTGCTTTCTTGATTTCTCACATTATGAAAGAATAAGAGAAATCACGAAAACGCTTGGAATTTCACTATTTTTTTTCAATGGTTATTTTACATATATATGTATAATAATGCAAGGCCAATATCAAATATTAACTATGTTCAAGGCTGTCCTTAGAATTTTCCTTTCAGCATTATATTGTCAGAGGCCCAGCTTGAAGAGTCGCTGTCAAATTTAGCCAAAGCTTAATATGCGTCACCCGAGATGTTCTCATTTACACTCTCCCTGCGTCTAGACTCCTGAAGAGTACTGATACACAAGCTGGTCACTTGTATACAACTGCCGTGATCAGCAGGTGTAAGTTGCTGGTGTGGCACCCAGCTGCGGTGCTCAACAGGTGTAGGATGGTGGTGTGGCACCCAGCTGCGGTGCTCAGCAAGTGCAAGTTGGTGTAGCACCTAGCTGCTGTGCTCAGCAGGTGTAGGATGGTGGTGTGGCACCCAGCTGCGGTGCTCAACAGGTGTAGGATGGTGGTGTGGCACCCAGCTGCGTTGCTCAACAGGTGTAGGATGGTGTGGCACCCAGCTGCGGTGCTCAGCAGGTGCAAGTTGGTGTAGCACCCAGCTGCTGTGCTCAGCAGGTGCAGGTTGGTGGTGTAGCACCTAGCTCCTGTGCTCAGCAGGTGTAGGATGGTGGTGTGGCACCCAGCTGTGGTGCTCAGCAGGTGCAGGTTGGTGGTTTAGCACCCAGCAGCTGTGCTCAGCAGGTGCAGGTTGGTGGTGTAGTACCCAGCAGCTGTGCTCAGCAGGTGCAGGTTGGTGGTGTAGCAGCTGTGCTCAGCAGGTTGGTGGTGTAGCAGCTGTGCTCAGCAGGTGCAAGTTGGTGGTGTAGCACCCAGCAGCTGTGCTCAGCAGGTGCAGGTTGGTGGTGTAGCAGCTGTGCTCAGCAGGTTGGTGGTGTAGCAGCTGTGCTCAGCAGGTTGGTGGTGTAGCAGCTGTCTCAGCAGGTTGGTGGTGTAGCAGCTGTGCTCAGCAGGTTGGTGGTGTAGCAGCTGTGCTCAGCAGGTTGGTGGTGTAGCAGCTGTGCTCAGCAGGTTGGTGGTGTAGCAGCTGTGCTCAGCAGGTTGGTGGTGTAGCAGCTGTGCTCAGCAGGTTGGTGGTGTAGCAGCTGTGCTCAGCAGGTTGGTGGTGTAGCAGCTGTGCTCAGCAGGTTGGTGGTGTAGCAGCTGTGCTCAGCAGGTTGGTGGTGTAGCAGCTGTGCTCAGCAGGTTGGTGGTGTAGCAGCTGTGCTCAGCAGGTTGGTGGTGTAGCAGCTGTGCTCAGCAGGTTGGTGGTGTAGCAGCTGTGCTCAGCAGGTTGGTGGTGTAGCAGCTGTGCTCAGCAGGTGTAGGTTGGTGGTGTAGCAGCTGTGCTCAGCAGGTGCAGGTTGGTGGTGTAGCACCCAGCAGCTGTGCTCAGCAGGTGCAGGTTGGTGGTGTAGCACCCAGCAGCTGTGCTCAGCAGGTGCAGGTTGGTGGTGTAGCACCCAGCAGCTGTGCTCAGCAGGTGCAGGTTGGTTCCTCTGGTGAGGAAAATTCCTGTTCTGGACTTGTGCTGCTCGAGGCAACACTGGTAACGCAGTTTATTGGCCCTCCCTACCATCCAGATTACTAACGGTTTTACAGTATTACGAACCTCGCGGTACTTTACGGTATACATTAAACTCAGCTCACCGCCGCTGCTACCACGAACCTTCTTCCCCCACCCCACCACATTTTGGCCCGCTTCATTGTGAGCGAAAACGGGCCAAAATGACATGGGTTCGAGTCCTCGGCTAGTCGCATTGTTATTGATTAAATACCACTCGTTTGTAGTTACTAATATATATATATATATATATATATATATATAATATATATATATATATATATATATATATATATATATATATATATATATATATATATATATATATATATATATATAACACACTGCTTGTGGAGGCTAGTACACCAAACGGGAGTAGAATGAAATTAGCTCAGAGGCACCCACTCCAGAACAACAGATATTAGTGCCAGCAAAGTGTCCCTACATACCATCAATACGACATTTGTATTTGCAAATATACAGGGTCTAAAGCCATCAACAAACAACAAAATTGTTTTCATCAGTGGAATGTTTGTGGCTTTCAGACCCACAACGAAATATGGATCTCCGGTTATAACTTATTCAGATACAACAGGTAACAAGGGATGGGTGGTTTGGCCTGTATGTCAGAGTCGCTCATTTGTTCGGAATTACTAAACAACACAATTGATGTAGTTGAAGTTTTGGCAGTAAAGATTGAAAACCAAAACCATGTCAGTGTGGTTGTATACAAGCCTCCGGATGCAACTTCCCAACAATTCCAGGAACATCTTTTGAAAATTGACTTCTCTCTGGTAAATCTCCCAACTCCTGCCCCAATCACTCCTGCTGGGTGATCTCAACTTAAGACACCTAAAATGAAGGAATGTGGCAAATAATGTGTTAGCAGAGATAACCCCAGAAGGCAGCTCAGATGAAAATTCTCACACACATGAGCTATTAAATCTCTTCAACAAATTCATCTTAAGTCAGCAAATAGTGGAACCAACAAGACTGGAAAATACACTTGATATCATCTTCAGTAATATTGATGATCAGGTACGAAATATACCAGTATCAAAGACAATACACTTGTATCATAATATAATAGAAATACAGACATGTATGAGCAGGGTTCCTAACCAGCATAAAATCATTTATAGGGCGCCTTCACCAAATTCAACTTTAATAACAAAAAACACAATGGGATCAAATCAACCATGTCCTAAATAAAATAAGCTGGGAATATATCCTAAACAACACAGATCCGAACTTTTACCTAGAAAAAATAACTCTGTGGCACTTGAGGTATGCTCAAGGCACATTCCAACAACAGCCTGGTCGAATAGGCAGTCAACAGAAAAGTTTGGCTCTCGAAACTGGTCACAGGTATATCAAAGGCCTATGGGATTATTATAATGATTTATTATACAACTATGTAAAATGGAGTATAAACTATGCTAGTGAAAATTTACTTAAGATCAGCCCTGTACAATTCATTTATAAAGCTCCACTTGATGTGTTAGTGGACCCATGATCAAGACTCCGTCTTTCCCATCCGTCTAACTCATTCCCAGACCAGCTTGGCCCAGGGACAGGTTCCGGGAGTAGAGAAACTCTGGAAACTCATCAAAAGTATATCAGAGGTATATAAGTGTAGAGTAACATTATCATATCCTCTTTTCTTCCCCTAAAAAAAAAAAGTTATGTGAATCTACGATTTTCCTCTGAACTCGTTATTTTTATCCCTGACCCTTCTGTAAATGCCAAAACATAGAGGATTAATCAAACTACTTAATATTCTCATCTTGAAAAATGACGCATACTGTTCTTAAAAACTTAAACTTTTCCTTCTCATTCACTGCTCCAGGTCCAGTCCCTGGCCAATTTCAGTTCTCCAGAGAATACTATTAGAGCACTCAACCTCCTACCCTTTCTTGGTCCTAACAGCAGGGGATCCAAAAACAGTTACTTCAAAGATTAGTGAGTGTAGACTCGCTCAGACCTCCATGGGCCTACCTCGGTGTCACAAACACCGGGCTACACATCACTCCCATTCCTGAATGACCTCCCATATTCAGTAACCAGCCACCATTATCTTTCTTCTTGCAATAAAGAACTATTATCTTCAACATTATATCGCAGTATTGAAAGCTATGGGCACCAGGGGCCATACCAGGTAGGACATCACCAGTGGTACTAACCAAACACAAAGAAAGACCAAACATCCCAAATGGTAACTCCTGCTTCATATTTGCAAATATTCAGGGTCTGAAATCAAATAAAAATGACAAAGTTATGTTAGTGGACTCCTATCAGAAGCAAATGCCATGTTTGGAGCATTTACAGAAACACATACAAGGGATGTTTTGGACGGAGAGATTCAGATAGAAAACTATAACATGTATAGATGTGATAGAATTAATAGGTCACAGGGAGGAGTAGGACTCTATATAAAAGATACTCTCTGTTGCACAGAAGTTTTGAACGCTACGAATGATATAGTAGAAATCCTCGGCATTAAAGTGGAAAATAAGAATCTAGTAATTATCCTAGTATACAAACCACCATCAGCAACTGCGGAGGAATTCACAGAGCAGTTAAAGAAGATAGATAGCTATCTGGATAGGCTAGAGAATCCCACCCCAAACATTTTAATCCTTGGAGGACATATGCAGGGTCTTCCAATGGGCAGTGGAGAACAACATGACGTTCAATGGTGATAAGTTTCAGCTGCTTAGGTATGGAAAAAATGAAGAACTCAAAAGGAACACTATATACAAAACGCAAGAGGGTCACCACATAGAACGAAAGGAACACGTAAAGGACTTGGGAATAATTATGTCTGCTGATCTGTCGTTTAAAGACCATAACAAGACAAAGATCACAACAGCCAGGAAGATGACGGGGTGGGTATTGAGAACTTTCAAAACAAGGGAAATAATGCCGATGGTGACACTATTCAAATCGCTAGTGCTCCCTCACTTAGAATACTGCTCAGTGCTGACGGCCCCGTTCAGGGCAGGAGAAATAGCAGAGCTGGAACAAATCCAGAGATCGTTTACGGCTCACATTTAGCCATTGAAACATCTAAATTATTGGGAACGCCTTCAAGTCTTGAACATGTACTCATTGGAGCGGAGGAGAGAGATACATGATAATATATACATGGAAAGTACTCGAGGGCCTGGTCCCAAATCTGCACACTGCCATAACAACATACTGGAGTGAGAGATATGGGAGAAAGTGTAAAATAAACCCAGTGAGGAGCAGGGGTGCGGTGGGGACAATACGGGAGCACTGTATTAACATCCGGGGTCCCAGACTATTCAACATCTTACCAGAAGATATCCGAAACACGGCTGGAACCAGTGTAGAAGCCTTCAAGAGGAAACTGGACAAATATCTTCACCAGGTGCCAGATCAACCAGGCTGTGATGGATATGTGGGGCAGCGGGCCTCCAGCAGCAACAGCCTGGTTGACCAGGCAAGCACCAGACGAGCCTGGCCCATGGCCGGGCTCAGAGAGTAGATACTCTCGAAACTCTTCAAAGGTATATCAAAGGTATCAAAGGGATTAAACGCCCCCGCGGCCCTGTCCCGTACCAGGTCTAGTGGACCGAGGCTTGATCAATCAGACTGTTGCTGCTGGCCGCACATTCTCCAGCATGCGAACTACAGCCTGACTGGTCAGGAACCGATTTGAATAACATAAGTTCTTTCTTGAAAACAGACAGAAACCCTGTTGGTAATTTCCTTTATACACGAAAAGAGGGCGTTCAATAGTCTCCACTCATCGAGTTTTCTTGTAGTACACTTGTCGCCCTTGTAGTACACTTGTCGCGCCCTTGTAGTACACTTGTCGCGCCCTTGTAGTACACTTGTCGCACCCTTGTAGTACACTTGTCGCACCCTTGTAGTACACTTGTCGCACCCTTGTAGTAATTGTCGCACCTTGTAGACACTTGTCGCGCCCTTGTAGTACACTTGTCGCGCCCTTGTAGTACACTTGTCGCGCCCTTGTAGTACACTTGTCGCGCCCTTGTAGTACACTTGTCGCACCCTTGTAGTACACTTGTCGCACCCTTGTAGTACACTTGTCGCGCCCTTGTAGTACACTTGTCGCGCCCTTGTAGTACACTTGTCGCGCCCTTGTAGTACACTTGTCGCGCCCTTGTAGTACACTTGTCGCGCCCTTGTAGTACACTTGTCGCGCCCTTGTAGTACACTTGTCGCGCCCTTGTAGTACACTTGTCGCACCCTTGTAGTACACTTGTCGCGCCCTTGTAGTACACTTGTCGCGCCCTTGTAGTACCTTGTCGCGCCCTTGAGTACACTTGTCGCGCCCTTGTAGTACACTTGTCGCGCCCTTGTAGTACACTTGTCGCGCCCTTGTAGTACACTTGTCGCGCCCTTGTAGTACACTTGTCGCGCCCTTGTAGTACACTTGTCGCGCCCTTGTAGTACACTTGTCGCGCCCTGTAGTACACTTGTCGCGCCTTGTAGTACACTTGTCGCACCCTTGTAGTACACTTGTCGCGCCCTTGTAGTACACTTGTCGCGCCCTTGGTACACTTGTCGCGCCCTTGTAGTACACTTGTCGCGCCCTTGTAGTACACTTGTTGCGCCCTTGTAGTACACTTGTCGCGCCCTTGTAGTACACTTGTCGCGCCCTTGTAGTACACTTGTCGCGCCCTTGTAGTACACTTGTCGCGCCCTTGTAGTACCTTGTCGCCCCTTGTAGTACACTTGTCGCGCCCTTGTAGTACACTTGTCGCGCCTTGTAGTACACTTGTCGCGCCCTTGTAGTACACTTGTCGCACCCTTGTAGTACACTTGTCGCGCCCTTGTGTACATTGTCGCCCTTGTAGTACACTTGTGCGCCCTTGTAGTACACTTGTCGCACCCTTGTAGTACACTTGTCGCGCCCTTGTAGTACACTTGTCGCGCCCTTGTAGTACACTTGTCACGCCCTTGTAGTACACTTGTCGCGCCCTTGTAGTACACTTGTCGCGCCCTTGTAGTACACTTGTCGCGCCCTTGTAGTACACTTGTCGCGCCCTTGTAGTACACTTGTCTCGCCCTTGTAGTACACTTGTCGCACCCTTGTAGTACACTTGTCGCACCCTTGTAGTACACTTGTCGCCCTTGTAGTACACTTGTCGCGCCCTTGTGTACACTTGTCGCACCCTTGTAGTACCTTGTCGCCCCTTGTAGTACACTTGTCGCACCCTTGTAGTACACTTGTCGCCCCTTGTAGTACACTTGTCGCCCCTTGTAGTACACTTGTCGCGCCCTTGTAGTACACTTGTCGCGCCTTGTAGTACACTTGTCGCGCCCTTGTAGTACACTTGTCGCGCCTTGGTACACTTGTCGCGCCCTTGTAGTACACTTGTCGCGCCTGTGTACACTTGTCGCGCCCTTGTAGTACACTTGTCGCGCCCTTGTAGTACACTTGTCGCGCCCTTGTAGTACACTTGTCGCGCCCTTGTAGTACACTTGTCGCGCCCTTGCCTTTTATTGGAGAATTGCACCGTCTGCCAAGTCTCTTGACAATGTAAATTGCAATATATTGATTACATTGAAGAAGAAATTAAACAGAGCACAGAAGCGAGACTCCCCAGCGATAACTCGCTTGGCCACAAAATTAAGTCTTAAATATTTAGAGCATCCTCTAGGATACAGCACCTCCATCCTTGTTGTACCATCCTTCAGGACTCAGATGATAGATGTAACACCTCCATCCTTGTTGTACCATCCTTCAGGACTCAGCTGATACAACGCGAGTACCGAGTTCTCACAATCACATTGGCCTCAGCGAAATTTTAGCGAAATGTTTTAGCATTAACAGTTTAATGACTATTTTAACTGATGCTGGTTAATTTAACTCTGTGGATGGTAATTACTTTAACTATTTTAACTCTGTGGAGTGTTTATTGTAAGTGTGTTATTAGTTATTTTAACTAGCTTTTCTTCACTTGGTATGAGTTATTTTTTCTTGAGTGCGTGTTAGTGTGAGTAGTAATGTTGTGTGCGTGTGTTTGTGTTGAAGTTTGTTTGTTGTGAGTGAGTTCCTGAAGTCCCCTCCTGATCAGTTGGACTCTGGTATTTTCGTTGGCCTGCGTACTGCTAAATCAACAGTCTGATGACCCTGGCTACTGGACTGCATACATCTAACACGAGATAGGAGGCCTCCAGTCTGGGACCGTGCAGGGCGAGCAGTGACCCCTCGGTATCACGTACTGATTACACAGGTCAAAATGAACTTCAAATCTTGCCACGTAATTGCTCAGTTTCCTTACAGTGTGTGGTAAATGCAAGTCATGAGCGCCACGCTGTTTTGGAATATGCCTTCACTTTCTTCAAGATTATTCTTCAGTTTTTTAAATTTAATATATTTGTTGAGTGGGAGGCGTGCTGAGAATGATTGCTCACTTCCTCCATTGTATTTTTTCAGAAAGTGATGTTTTGCCTCATTGGTGTCAGTGGTGCATGTTATAAGAGTGTGGTGCGCACTCTTGAACTTACAATGAGATTATAACGCAATGTTTTTAACGAAACATGAAGTGTCATGTTTAACAATAGAAGTAATGCAGCAGCAGTTTTACACCTAGAACTGCTGCTACACCTGCTTTTATTATCCACAACACCACCTCACCTTATTATTATATTCTCAATGTGACACCTCATATTATTATATATTGTTAAATAACACATTAGATAACATATTCTTACACAACATTAATATACATTATTCTCTAGCACCTCAGGTTATTTTATATTAACTCTTTACATTATTATTACTTAACATCTCTCGTTATTATATTATTATGTAACTTCTCACATTAATATATATTAAGATTACAAAATTTGAAATTCACGTGTATATTTGATCCGTATTTATTTAACCGCACTGTATGTGTTTTAGCTTCATCTACCTATTAATATACAGAATTTCATACCTAGACCAAAGAAGGTTAATGCTTTTATGTTTTTTTGTGTATTCGGGTCATGTGTTCTTGTGCGCATTTGTATTTGCAAGGGTCGAATCTCAGCTCCTGGCCCCGTCTCGCCTCTTAACCCTTAATCGGAAAAACTTTATTGATTCTTGGCTTCATGGGCCTCCATCACTTCCTCAGTTAACTCATTTCACTTTCTTACCACCATGAGATTTAAAGAGGTATTTCCCAACGTTCCTCTGACTCATCTGTGTTTTTACCTTCCATCTCTGCCCTCTTGCCCCTCTGCCTCTCATTTCAAGCAGTTTGACCCCATTCTCTGTCGAAACTTCTCAGTGTATTGACGTCATTATCATGTTTTTTGTACCCCTGCTCTTTCTCTCAAGGTGTTGTAGGTTTAGTTCATTTAGTTTCTTTCCGTAGTGTAACCCTCTCAGTCCCGGGTTCCGTCTGCTTGGAAACCTCTGCACCTACTCAAGCTTCTGAACATTCTCAGGAGCTTGAGAAGGGTTCCTTGCTAGCGCTACATATCTTGTAACAAGCCAGAATGTCAAATGTGTGGTATCTTGAAGGTTTTCTGTTTTATTAAGGTCTCTGTTTTAAGATTTTGAATTCCTTTTGCAACATATACTTCGTTACAGGTTTCATCTTTTTCTCCATGCCGAAGACTTCCCTTGGCTTATGTTTATCATCTTAAGTTTCACATCATTGGTAAACAGTATGCAAAAATCGATCTGCTCTGGCAGGTCACTTAAACACATTAAGAACAATTAATTGGAGTTACTGTTTCCTGGGGAGACCCACAAGATGAAGAATTAGACACGTGTGCGACATCTAGGTATCTTTATTTGTAGACGTTTCACCATCCAATGGTCTTGAAGACTACGCTGCTCTTCAACTCCAAGGCTGAGGGACTGATTAACTTATCTTTTGTATATAGTTCGACAATCCAGGGCTGTGGAGTCTGCACATAAAACCTACTCCGACTCCTTTAATTATATATTGATATAGGTGAAAAATTATAAATATACTAATTATATATTTGCTATATGGATTGCAAGCATACAAGTTCAGTAACCTGTTAAAGCTAGGCTAAATGCCAAGCTATGCCATTCTGGCTTTTTTATTTTATTTATTAAATAAATTACAAACATTCAGTAACCTTATAGTTAAACAAAGGAAACAGTGAGGTTTTATTTTTATAAAGTAATAGGATGTAAAAGAAAAACTATAAAAAAATCCGAGTCAGAAACATCTTTATCTATTAGTTAAAAAAAAATCTGAAGTACATCCTTTGATATTACTAAAAAGAATTCAAAGTTAAAACTACAAAAAAGTAAAAAGCAATTGAACACTAATTATGTACCAATTAGGTACATAACCCTTCCTTTTCCAGATTAAACTATTGTTTAATTTATATTCTATACAATTTAAATTTATTAGGAGTCGGAGTCGGTACATTTTTACCGACTCCAGTAACCCAAGAATTACTTCCGACTCCACAGCCCTGATACAATCTTCACATTATAACATTATATTGTACTGATAAAGCCACTGGATGGCAAAACGTCTACAAATAAAGATACCCAGATGTCGCGCACATGTCTATTTCTTCATCTTGTCGGTAGTGTATACCATTCATGTACAACACACGTACAAGTGCTACTTGTTTCTTACTGTTTATGCTGTACCCTCGGGCATCTTCCCTTTTTGTAACTTCAGTTCGTTAGGTATTCTTTGGTCCATTGGAAGACACTGCTTTTACATCTGCCTGTTTTTCCAAGTTGTGGATCCATTTTCTGTCTGGTACTGCATTAAATGCTTTCCTGCAGTTTCAGAAATATACATCGTACCCAACCCTGTCTGTCTGTGATTTCAATTCTGTAATATAATTCCAGCAGGTGCGTGAGGCAGGACTTCTGAAAACCATGCTAATTTTCTGTAATGAGGCTTCTCAGGATGCTCCACAAACTTCCTAATGAGTATTTTGTCCAATACATCTTGAATCTGGTCCACTCAGCACCTAAATAAGATTCATGGAATGCTCTATTTATAAAGTGCAAAATACCATTAGCACGAGCATTCAACATTCTTTGGAGAAAGAGCTTAGATCTAGGTGAAATACCGGAGGCTCCTTTGCATAAGGGAGGTTAGAGCACTAGCTAAAAATTTCAGACCAGTTGCCCTAACTTCTCACATCAAAAATATTCGAAAGTGTGATGAGACGGCAGATTACAAATTTCATGGACCAGCACAACCAGCATAACCCGAACCAGCATGGCTTTAGAGCAGGACGATCATGCCTGTCACAGCTGCTGAACCATTATGACAGAATTACGGAGGCGTTGGAAGACGACCAAAACGCAGATGTGATTTACACAGATTTTGCAAAGGCGTTTGACAAATGCGATCATGGAGTGATAACGCACAAAATGAGGGCCATGGGCATTACGGGGAAGGAAGGCAGATGGATTTTCGGGTTCCTAACACACACAACACAAAGTAGTAGTGAACAGGGCAAGATCCAGCATCAGCGAGATCAAAAGTTCAGTGCCCCAAGGTACTGTCCTGGCACCTCTGCTGTTTCTCATCCTCATAACAGACATAGATAAAAACACCCGGCACACTTTTGTATCATCGTTTGCAGAGGACACTAAGAATAAGCATGAAAGTCACTACGGTAGAGGACGCTGAAAAATTACAGGAAGACATAAGCAGGGTCTTCCAGTGGGCAGTGGAGAACAACATGACGTTCAATGGTGACAAGTTCCAGCTGCTGAGGTATGGAAAGAATGAACTCAAAAGTAACACTATATACAAAACTCAAGAGGGTAACCAAATACAACGAAAGGAACACGCAAAAGACCTGGGAATAATTATGTCAGCTGACCTTTCTTTTAAAGACCATCACGACAGACAGGAGGATGACGGGGTGGGTACTGAGAACTTTCAAAACAAGGGAAATAATGCCGATGGTGACACTCTTCAAATCACTAGTGCTCCCTCACTTAGAATATTGCTCAGTGCTGACGGCCCCATTCAAAGCAGGAGAAATATCAGAGCTGGAACAAATAGAGATCGTTTACGGCTCACACTGAGCCAGTATAGCACCTAAATTGGGAACGCCTTCATGTCTTTAACATGTACTCATTGGAGCGGAGGAGAGAGAGATACATGATATATATACCTGGAAAGTACTCGAGGGCCTGGTCCCAAATCTGCACATGGCCATAACTTACTGGAGTGAGAGATATGGGAGGAAGTGTAAAATAAACCCAGTGAGGAGCAGGGGTGCGGTGGAGACAACAAGGGAACACTATCAACATCCGGGGTCCTAGACTATTCAACATCTTACCAGAAGATATAAGAAACACTGCTGGAACAAGTGTAGAAGCCTTCAAGAGGAAACTGGACAAGTATCTTCACCAGGTGCCAGATCAACCAGGCTGTGATGGATATGTGGGGCAGCGGGCCTCCAGCAGCAACAGCGCCTGGTTGACCAGGCAAGCACCAGACGAGCCTGGCCCATGGCCGGGCTCAGAGAGTAGAGAAACTCTTTAAAGGTATATCAAAGGTATTTGGTAGTGATCCTGACTTGTAATTGAGTGTCTTGCCGAGCCTCCTGCCTATTTTTTCTAGTTATCCTGTAGTTGTCCAGTGTCTAGTAGGTTAATTTTCACTGTAGGTTTCTAAGTGCTTTCTCCTCTTCCATTGCTGTCAAGTCCCCTTAACTTCGTTATGTCTTATCTCAGTATTTTTATTCACTTGCTCCTCTTGATGTGTTGGTGTACATATATGGTTGTTCACGTTATCCTTTCATGCTCACTGGTACCGTTCCTATCTTAATCATCCGTCCAGTTCCTCACACATTTCTATAACCAGCATCATACCTCCTTGGTCATTTATTATTATGCAACAAATTCAGTTCTCATTTCTCGGATTGCTACAAAGCCTTCTTTCTCACCCGGTCAAGCACAGTCGTGCCTTGTACTTTTGCTTACCTCCTTATTCTTTGTTCTTCCGGCTGTCAGCAGCCTGATTGGACGGATTTTGGGACGAGACTAGTAGACGGAGACTCGAGCCTCTACAGTTTCTTGAACTGAATAATACACGTAATTACGAGAAGGCATTCTCAGATGCACAGTCATCTGCCGGTTATCTGAAGACAATTTTGGGAGAGTCACCGCCTCCGCGTCACGGTCCCAGACCAGGCCTCTTGGTTGCTGGTCTTTTAGACCTGCTGTTGGTGTTAACCTCATATGAACCAATGAATGCACCACAGCCTGGCTGATCAGGAACTGACTTGAGGCACTTAAGTTCCTTCTTGAAGACAACTAGGGGTTTGTTGATAATTTCCCTCATGCATGAAGGGAGGGTGTTGAAGTCTAGGTCTCCTTACCCTTATGGAGGGCTCTTACTATACTCGCTGTGCCATTGCTTTTCGTTTACATCGTCTGCCTCTTATAATTATTTATTTGAATATTCTTTTCCTTGATTTGTGCTTTTTTCCATGTTTTTTTTCTCGATTTAGTGTCTACAATTCTAATTAAACCATGGACATTTTTGTTCTTCCTATTTACATTCTCCATGATAGGTGTACATGTTTTTGCCTCCTGATTTATTCCAGCTAGTCCACTATGTTAGGGGATGTCTGTCAGTTCTTTTTTTCAATTGCCTGTCCTCTTTTGTGGTCTGGTTTTCTGTTTCATTCTTCCTCTCCTCTTCACTCCCAAGTCTAATTATTCAAAGCTTAAAAAAAAAAGTATGATTTCTGGTTGCTGGTGGTGTATAATCAGTGTCACGTCTTGGTGTGCTTGTAGTTTCTCTCTCATACTGGCTCACTAACTTTTCCGCTGCAAATTCTCTCTCCACTTTTCCGGTCTTCCGTGAAGATCCCAGTTCAACCAGTCTATTCTGACTGAGATTCCTTATTACCATAAGCTTTGTGCTGGTCGTCCTTCGATTCTGTGCCACTTTCTATGTAATGTGTATCGTGGCCTTGTTCTCCTCGTGCTCCTGCTTGAAGTTCCTGGTGTTCAGGTGTGAGGGGTGCAGTCTCCGGTTGCTATGGTTACTGCATCCTAGTTATCGAAATCACCGGTTGAGATTTTTCTAGGTGTGCGTGCGTGTGTACGCGTGCGTGCGTGCTCACGTAATTGTGGTTGCAGGGGTCGAGTCGTAGCTCCTGGCTGGTGTACTCACCTAGTTGTGGTTGCAGGGGTCGATTTATAGCTCCTGGGCCCGCCTCTTCACTGGCCGCTACTGGGTCACTCTCCCTTCGCCATGAGCTTTATCATACCTCTTCTTGAAGCTATGAATGGATCCTGCCTCCACTACATCACTTCCCAAGCTATTCCACTTCCTGACCACTCTGTGACTGAAGAAATACTTCCTAACATCCCTGTGATTCATTTGAGTCTTCAGCTTCCAACTGTGTCCCCTTGTTGCTGTGTCCCATCTCTGGAACAGTGTGTGTGTGTGTGTGTGTGTGTGTGTGTGTGTGTGTGTAGAGAGAGAGAGAATACCCCGTGTGTATTCACACACACACGGTGAGTACACGCGAACGCGTGTGTACTCACCGATTTGTATTCACCGAATTGTTTGCGGGAAGGAGGGGGGTAAGACTCTGCTCCTGACCCCGCCTCCTAGACCAATTTCATCAGCATCACTAACTCTGGCCTCATGGGTCTTATCTACTCTTGAAGTCTCCATTACTGCCTCATCTAGGTCATTCCACTTTTCACCCGCCTTGTGAGTAAAAACTGTAATCTTTTGACTACTGACCACAGGATGGGTATGGGGTGCATAATAAAGATATTAAACTAAAACTTGTGACTAAAGAAATACATCCTTACATCACTATGGCTCATCTTTGTTTTCAGCTTTCACCTGTGTCCCCTTGATCCTGGTCCTCTTAATTCAGTCGATCTCTATCAGCATTATCAATTCTTCTTAAGCATTTGTACGTTGTAATCATATTTCCCCCTTGTTCTCTCATCTAAAGTCATAGCGCATTCCTCTCACTTCTGGTACTAGCCTGGTTGCAAACCTTTGAACCTTTTCGAGTTTCTTAATGTTCTTGACCAGGTTTGGGCTCCATACTGGGGCTTCGTACTCAGTGAATGGTTTCTGAATACTATTCTGAGACTTACTAATCTTACATATGCCGATTCTGTTATACAGTTTATGCAAAATTCTGGCAATATGCTTGGTACTATATTTACCCCAAGTCCTTTCACTGATATCTACTGCTTCTCTCCGCCCATGCTGTACTCAATGTCCAATCTGCTCTCTCTAAAATGCATGACCTGCACTTGCTCAGGTTGAACCGGAGAAGTCACTTGTTTTACCACATCGTCAGTCTGTTGCAGTCTCTCGAGTTTATCACTGTCCTTTCCTGTTCTTCTCATTGGTTTTGCATCGTCAACAGTGACACGTAGGATTCAATCCCCTCTGGGTGATCATTCACGTATATTAAGAACATTAGTGGTCCTAATACTGATCCTTGCGGAACCCCACTCGTTACTCTCTTCCATTCGGATGTCTTATTTCCCTACTGTTACTCTCTCCATTCTGTCATTTATGTACTCGACCCACTGGAACACACACTGCCTTTGAGCCCTGCTTGCTCTTCTAATGGTATCCCATCAAATGTTTTTCTACACTCCAAAAAAATGTAATGCACCCAATTCTGTCTTGTTTTATTATTGTGATTGTCGTAGAATTCCAGCAAATTGGTAAGAGGAGTTTCCCATCCTTAAATCCATGGTGGTTTTCTGTTAAGAATCATCCCTCTAAGCGTACTTGTATTCTTTTCCTTGCTATCTACTCCAGAACTTTTGACAGTATGGATGCTAGAGACACTGGCCTGTAAGTTAGGACCTCTTGTCTATCCCCCGTTTTTTATAAATAGGGACCAACTTTACCTTTTTTTTAGTTTTCTGGCACTTGGCTTGATTGGAGAGACTGGTTTAATACCTTTGCTGTTTTGTCAGTTGTTTTGCCCCTTCTCTCAGCACCCATGGAGATAAGTTATCTGGTCCCATTGCTTTTGTTACATCCAGCTCTTGTAGGAGTCTCGTCACTTATGTCAAGAGTCAGTCAGTAAGTGGCTTCATTAAGACCAATAGTCAGTCTTGGAGTGATCATTTTGAAGCTTCAAAGCTGCACTAGTATAACTGATATTTGCAAGTCCTTAAGTGTATTGTAGCTTTCCCCGTCTTCTGCCCCCAATCAGTTCCTGATTAGTCGGTCTGTTGTTCATACGTTGGACTGCGTGCAGCTATCAGTAACAGCCTGGTTGATCAGGCAGTGATTCACCAGGAGGCCTGGTCTGGGACCGAGCCACAGGGGCATTGACTCCCAAAAACCTGTCAGGTATCCTTCAGGTATGCTGTTGCAGGCATTGCTGCTGCCTCTGTTGTGGCTGTTACTTCTGCTGTTCTTACTGTGATAGAGAAATGCAGTTATATGGAATCTTTACTGATGATGTTTCGCCCACTCAGCAGGCTTTATTGAGTCACGGATTGCTTGTTACTCAATAAAATTCACTGTGTGGGCGAAACTTCGTAAACAAAGGTTCAATATACAGTGAACCCTCGGTTAGCGGCCTTTAACCGAAATGGCTTTTAACCGAATTAATATTCCCCATAAGACTTAATGTAAATGCAATTAATCCATTCCAGACAAAAATATTCACCAATAAATAATTTTTTTATCAATTAAATCAGTATTACATACCTTTATTGAAGACTAATGCTGGCTTCTGGAAGATGGGGAGGAGGAAATAGGGAGGAGTTACTAGTTGGAAGGGGACTCCCCCTCCAAAAGGACTTCAGATGACAAGTCCCTCTCTGGGGTCACTTCCCTTCTTTTTCTTTTAATGTCACTAGGACCAGCTTGAGTCACTAGATCCCTGCCTAGTGAAATAACTGTCCAGAGTGCTCTGTTTCTGGCGCCTCTTTAACATATTCCCTGAAGTGGGACAAGGTTTTGTCACTAAACATGTTGCAGGTATGGCTTGTTTCAGCTTGGTCAGGATGGTGTTTTTCAACAAATGTCTGCATCTTAGTCCACATAGAACAAATTTCCTTAATCTCTGCAGAAGGCACCTCCTTCTCTTCCTTTTCCTCCTCCTCCCTTTCTGAAGCAATAACCTCAGCTGTGGTCTGTTGCTGTTCCAGATGAAGCTCTTGCAGCTCTTCAGTTGTTAGCTCTACCCTGTGGTCCTCCACCAACTCTTCCACATCCTCACCACTCACCTCCAACCCCAGGCTGTTCCCCAATGTCACAATATCTTCCACAACAGGCACAGGGTCGTCAGCTGCAAATCCTTCAAAAATCCTTCTGTTGGACACAATCTGGCCACAGTGGTCTCCAATCAGAGTTCAAAGTCCTGGTAGTCACTCCCTCCCAAGCCTTACCTATAAGGCCTATGCAGTTGTAGATATTGAAGTGAATCTTCCAGAACTCTAAGGGTCAATTCAGTGTCTGAGGTCATTTCAAAGCACTTCTGAAACACTGCTTTGGTGTACAGTTTCTTGAAGTTAGAAATGACCTGCTGGTCCATGGGCTGGAGAAGAGGAGTGGTGTTAGGAGGCAAGAACTTCACTTTTATAAATTTGAAGTCCCTAGACATTTGGTCTTCCAAGTCTGGAGGATGTGCAGGAGCATTATCCAGTACCAGGAGGCACTTGAGTCCTAAATTGTTATCCTGAAGGTATTTTTTAACACTTGGGCCAAACACATCATCAACCCAATCTTTGAAAATTGACCTTGTGACCCATGCATTTTGACTTGATTTCCACATCACACACAATCTTTTCTTGTGAACATTGTGTTTCGTGAACACTCTGGGAGTTTGAGTGATACACAAGTAAAGGCTTCACTTTGAAATCCCCACTTGCATTGCTACACAACATGAGAGTTAGCCTGTCTTTCATAGGCTTGTGTCCACGCAGTGTCTTTTCCTCCTGCGTGATGTAGGTCCTGTTGGGCATTTTCTTCCAAAACAGGCCTGTTTCGTCACAGTTAAACACTTGTTGGAGTTTCAGATTTTCACTCTTTATGTAGTCCTGAAATTCCTGCACAAACTTTTCAGCAGAATGTTTGTCTGAACTTGCAGCCTCACCATGCCTTACAACACTGTGTATGCCACTACGCTTCTTAAATCTCTCAAACCAGCCTTTGCTGGCCCTAAATTCACTACCAGCAGCACTTGTTCCAGGAGTTTTCTTTACAAGATCTTCATGAAAACGCCTTGCCTTCTCACAAATAAAAGACTCCACTACACTGTCTCCCACCATTTGTTTTTCTTTAATCCACAATAATAATAACTTTTCCATTTGTTCCATTATTGGTGACCTTTGTTTCGTAAGCACATTTACTCCTTTGGCAACATCAGCCTCCTTGATCTGTTCTTTCTTTGACAGGATGGTTGTAATTGTTGATTTGTTTTTCCCAAACATCCTGGCAAGTTCCAGCACCCATATACCACACTCATATTTCTCGATCACTTCTCTCTTAAATTCCATGATATTTCTCACTCTTTGCCACAGGAACTTTACTAGGAACTTTCTTGGGAGCCATGGTTACTTATTTCGCAGTTGCACTGGCTAAACACAATGGAAAACAAACAAAATGTTTGTATGAATGAGCAGAAGCTTCCTTACGTACCGAGAGACACAAACAAACTGAAGCACAAGCGTCCACAGCCGGCGGGTTGACGCGTCCAATACGGCCGCTAACCGGAATAACGGCCACTAACCGGGAGCTGTAAAACCGGCCGCTAACCGAGTTGGCCACTAACAGGAACAGCCGCTAACCGAGGGTCCACTGTAATTGCAATTTTCTCTCTACCATTGTATGGGTATCTCATCATTAACTATCCTGCTGCTCTTACTGTTTCTACGGCTGTTAGGGTCTCAGCTGTTGCTGCTGCGCAACACGCACATTTATTTATAAGGGTTAAGTGAGTGTCGCACAAATGTCAGTCAAATACTGTGGGACATACAGCAGGGACAAGAGCACCATCTTGCAGCTACAGTAGTATTATTTTTTTTATTTACTTTTAACCAAAAAAAAAAATTGGCTCGCAGTTCCTAACGCATTAAAAATTTTAATTTCATATCAGTCACAGTAGTACAGTGGAACCTCGGTGTTCATATGCCCCAGTTTTCGTAGGATTCAGTTTTCTACAACTTTTTTGTCGAAATTTTGTCCGTTTTTGTACATCCGCTCGGTTTTCGTACAGTTGAAAATAGTCCATACCAAACACATCCGCATGACTTGGCCAATCAAGCGCCCACACAAAGCATCCCATATGTTCATGACTCAGTCTGCCTTTGTTTCTTGTTGAGTGAGCATCACCCCGCGCATTCATCCGAAACCTTTCAAATTAATCCATTGTTTTTTGTGCTTGGTTGTTGAGTGTGACTGCTAAATAAGCCACCATGAGGGCCAAAGAAAGTTCCGAGTGCTAGCCCTATGATAAAGGAGGCGAGAAACATGATAGAATTCAAGAAAGAACTCGTAGCAACAGACCGCACCTGGAACAGCAACAGACAGCAGCTGAGAAAATTGCTTCAGAGGGAGGAGGGAGAGAGAGAGAGAGGGAGGGAGGGAGAGAGAGAGAGAGAATGAGAGAATGAGAATGAGAAAGAGAATGAGAGAGAAAGAGAATGAGAGAGAAAGAGAATGAGAGAGAAAGAGAATGAGAGAGAAAGAGAATGAGAGAGAAAGAGAATGAGAGAGAAAGAGAATGAGAGAGAAAGAGAATGAGAGAGAAAGAGAATGAGAGAGAAAGAGAATGAGAGAGAAAGAGAATGAGAGAGAAAGAGAAATGAGAGAGAGAAGAGAATGAGAGAGAAAGAGAATGAGAGAGAAAGAGAATGAGAGAGAAAGAGAATGAGAGAGAAAGAGAATGAGAGAAAGAGAATGAGAGAGAAAAGAGAATGAGAGAGAAAAGAGAATGAGAGAGAAGAATGAGAAGAAAGAGAATGAGAGAGAAAGAGAATGAGAGAGAAAGAGAATGAGAGAGAGAAAGAGAATGAGAGAGAAAGAGAATGAGAGAGAAAGAGAATGAGAGAGAAAGAGAATGAGAGAGAAAGAGAGAAGAGAAGAGAGAAAGAGAATGAGAGAAAGAGAATGAGAGAAAGAGAATGAGAGAGAAAGAGAATGAGAGAGAAAGAGAATGAGAGAGAAAGAGAAAAGAGAAGAGAGAAAGAGAATGAGAGAAAGAGAATGAGAGAGAAGAGAATGAGAGAAAGAGAATGAGAGAGAAGAGAATGAGAGAGAAAGAGAATGAGAGAGAAAAGAGAATGAGAGAGAAAAGAGAATGAGAGAGAAAGAGAATGAGAGAGAAAGAGAATGAGAGAGAAAGAGAATGAGAGAGAAAGAGAATGAGAGAGAAAAGAGAATGAGAGAGAAAGAGAATGAGAGAGAAAGAGAATGAGAGAGAAAGAGAATGAGAGAGAAAGAGAATGAGAGAGAAAGAGAATGAGAGAGAAAGAGAATGAGAGAGAAAGAGAATGAGAGAGAGAAAGAGAATGAGAGAGAGAAAGAGAATGAGAGAGAGAAAGAGAATGAGAGAGAGAAAGAGAATGAGAGAGAGAAGAGAATGAGAGAGAAAGAGAATGAGAGAGAGAAAGAGAATGAGAGAGAGAAAGAGAAGAGAGAGAAAGAGAATGAGAGAGAAAGAGAATGAGAGAGAGAAAGAGAATGAGAGAGAGAAAGAGAATGAGAGAGAGAAAGAGAATGAGAGAGAGAGAATGAGAGAGAGAATGAGAAGAGAAATGAGAAGAGAGAATGAGAGAGAAAGAGAATGAGAGAGAGAAGAGAATGAGAGAGAGAAGAGAATGAGAGAGAGAAGAGAGAGAGAGAGAAGAGAATGAGAGAAAGAGATTGAGAGAGAGAATGAGAGAAAGAGAATGAGAGAGAGAAGAGAATGAGAGAGAGAAAGAGAATGAGAGAGAAAAAGAGAATGAGAGAAAGAGAATGAGAGAGAGAAAGAGAATGAGAAGAGAAAGAGAGAGAATGAAAGAATGAGAGAGAGAAGAGAATGAGAGAGAGAAAGAGAAGAGAGAGAAAGAGAATGAGAGAGAAAGAGAATGAGAGAGAGAAAGAGAATGAGAGAGAGAAAGAGAATGAGAGAGAGAAAGAGAATGAGAGAGAGAATGAGAATGAGAGAGAGAATGAGAATGAGAGAGAGAATGAGAATGAGAGAGAGAATGAGAGAGAGAAAGAGAATGAGAGAGAATGAGAATGAGAGAGAGAATGAGAATGCGCCGCCTTCAATGATTAAGGACATGTGTGCAAAGTGGAGCGAGTTGCAACGTTTTGTGGAGAAATATCACCCTAACAAAGCTGTTGCAAGCCATGTCTGCAACAAGTTCATTGACAATGCTTTGTCCCATTTTAGGCAAATCTTAGAGACACCAGAAACAGAAAAAAATATTAGTCCCCTATTTGACAGGGCTTAGGGCAAAACCTCTCCTACAAAATTTGTAAGACATACAATGTTCTAGTTGAAATCAGATGCAAGACGAAGAGTTAGGTTTTTGAATTAGAGAGTCGTGAGCTTACTGTCAATAGATTGCATTATAAAAAATGTTTAAATACGTGGTTTTTTTTTAATTTGGTTGGGAAACAAAAAATCAGTAAGAACAAACCGTAAAACATATCGAAAGCTCTTGCTGTAATTCAATAGAACCATCATTCCTCAATAACCTACGAAAGAATCATGATGCTCTGATAAATACTCTTTGCATGAGAGGATTTATAATATCAATAACTTATTCCTGAAATATGGATAATTATGTTTGTGTAAAAATCTAGGGAAATGGCGCACCAAACTTCAGCACACTATAATCCCCTATCCCCATGGGAAGCCAGAAGGCTACTGAGGTGTGTCCACCATGGCTCACCCACTACACTCCTCACAGAAGTTGCCATGTAGTGTATTTCAAGTGAAACAATCATAAAAATCGCAATTTTGGGAGTAAAAAAAAAAAACCTGACGAATTGCCAACAAGTACTTTTGCTACCAGCAAGAACAAAAAAATACTTTTTAGAATAAACATACTTAGAAATATGATAGAAAGAAGCCGATTGCATCAACATTTTGCCAGAATTATGCACTATTTTTTGGTAAAAACATTTTTTTTCCATAATTTTTCAATTTTCCTTTCCTAATTAATCGAAAAAGGCTCGCCCCCCCCTTAAGGATAGGTCCAATTGCTTGAATCAAGATCCCTTCAGCATCAGTGATGCACAATAAATGCCTGGTTTGGTAAGGCGAGTCGAGAGGAAGTTGATTCTATAATACGTGTATCATATGATGTGTATATGATATATTGTGCAATTGCAAGCTTGAATTAATTTTAAAACTGCTTTGTAGGATAGTTTTTTAAATGACCAAATATTGACAACTTATATTTTTAAGTGTATAAACAAGTCTCAAATTGTCTAGGTTAAAGTTTGCACTACGTATGTGTATGTATAACACAGCTTTCCAGAAGATGTGTACAGTGGACCCTCGGTTTACGATGGTCTCCAAACTCGCCCTTTTATGCAAGTTTATTTTTTTAAATGCTTTTGTAAGTTTATTTTTTGGGGTCTAAAAAGACTAGTGTATTTTACATTATTCCTTATAGGGATAAATTTGTTTGGTAATGGCACCTGAACAGCATTCTGGAACGAAAAAATATCGTAAACCGGGGGTCCACTGTATTTCATTTTAAAAATTCTTCAGAACTGATTTAAAGATACTGAGTCGAAACAAATGATCTTTTTAATCCAAAGATTACTAATACATGTATATAATACATAACTAATGTTTCCTCATGCAATATTTTAGGTGTTAGTCTAAAATCCTTTTTGATTCCATTTTCAAAATTTAATATAAAAAACTTAAAATTTAAGAAAATGTGCAATGGTGTGGAGATTCCTGTTGGTGGCCCTTTCAAGTAAGACTATTCAGTACATCAACTGATCTTCATGAATGTTTAAAGAGTTTAATTAAGCTTTTATCTATTCATTATGAAAATTATATTGTATTGTGATAGTACACTACTGTTTTAATTAAGTCAATATGAAGAGGTTCACTGTACAATGAAACTTTGAATTAATAAACCTCAAATAGATTTCAGCTGTTGACGTTATTTGAGTTGTAATATACAGTATCGAGAATATTTCCTGTAGAGTACTGTGCATATACTAAGAGTCTCATGCAGGACTAAATACGTACAGGTATTGTACAGTACTTGTTTTTACTTGTAAGAGCATTCAGCTGTTTTTCTTCAAAATGATACAATGTATTCATACAGATGCTATTTTATTTATTTCGCAGGTTCGACATCGCGTAACTGGTGATGTAATGGTACTCAAAATGAACAAACTCATCAGCAACCGGCACAATATGCTGCGTGAAGTAGAGCTAATGAATCGACTTCATCATCCCAACATCCTCAGGTCAGAGACTACTTTACCAGTAAATGATAAATACCAGTACATTAGCAGGTTACTACTGAGGCCCACAAACTTAAAATAAATTAAATTTTTGCCTTTACAAACTAAGAATAGTTTAGAATAAAGTCACAATACTGTGGCTTTAAAAATTATAAAAAATTAATTAAAATTATTAAAAATGATAAAAAAAGACATATGCCCCAATTGGAATGAATATGTCCATTATAACTATACAGTAGACCCCCGAGTAACGAGCACCCCGGAAATCGTACAATTATGTAAGTATAATATTGTAAGTGCTTTTGTAAGTGTATTTTTGGGGGGTCTGAAATGGATTAACCTACTTTACATTATTTCTTAAGGGAGTAAATTCGTTCGGTAATGGCACTTGAGCAGGCTTCTGGAATGAATTTTGCTCGTTACTCTGGGGTCCACTGTAATTGTCCATGTGCGCTCTTTCTACATGTTTAAGTTTGGAATATTTGCTCACATCTGTTTACTATGAACACAGACCTGTGTAAATGTGCAAACATTCTTTAGCAATTGTAAACTAGAGTACTAATTTTTGTGCTGTAGCAATTATTTTTACCACTAAAGCCATTATCCACCGAGGTTGGGCGACCCAATGAAGGAAATGTGGTTCCCATTACCTATTCAATAGCTGTCTTACCAGAAGTCTGTAGACTATCACAGTTGAAATAATTCTCTTACCACAACATTCCCACCAATCCTTGAGAGTGTAGGCATTATATTTCTTACTTCTAGAACTCTGATCTGGCTGAAGTTTCCTCTCAATATTGTGAGTTTGTTGCAAGGCAGTTTCATTTATGACTTCCCAGTGAAAGTAGATGAAAACAGAGTGGAGTCAGGGCCAGAGGCCTTGCTTACCCATACTCTGGCCAATACTGGACAGATATCCAATGCTGCATTGATAACATTTGGACACTTAATAAATGGACAAATGCTCGATACAACTTCCAAACACCTCAGTGCAGTGGACTTGCTGAGCCTTTATTCAGCCAAATATTTTGTCAATTTTGTTCAAAATTCATTGCATAAGGGTCTGTTACACTGAGTTTTTTTTACTGTATGTCTGTTTACAAGGATTACTGATATTAAATAAAGATGAAGTCTTGCAAAGTACTTATAGAATTTACAGTGAAACACGTTGAACAACATTGAACAACACTGTTTAGTCATGACTGGTGTTTATTGACACTTTCACATATCAGTTTCATATTGATCAGGTCTGGAACTTTGTGTTATTTAAATGCTTCCTGCTCCAACACACACACAAAAAAATTGAAAGTGCTAGTCACACAAATGTAATATTAAAAGTATTCCAGAAGGTATTCAAACCAGTTACCTTATAGAGACAGTGGACTAGTAGTTGTCTTGCTAGCCAGAGACCAACAGCAGATTACTCTGTAACACTTTTATCTTTCCTCAATACTAGAATATTAACTTTTTTACAACCCCATAAATAAATACTTAAACAATATATGTAATGTGTTTCCATTTTTTTTGGGGTCACACTACTTTGGTGGAAGATGGCTAGTGTACTAAAAATGTATATATATAACATAATACCTTTTGTTTTGCAGTTATTATGGTGTGTGTGTGAACGAGGGACAAGTTCATGCATTGACAGAGGTAAGATAATTCTTTAATTGCTGTACATACTCATGTGTATTAAAAAAAAAAAAAAGTATTTTTCTTTGGACCTTGTTATTGGTAATATATAATTGTCTAAAAGGATATTTTGCACTCATTACTTTAAATAAAAGTATCCAAACAAACAAGGACTAACTGACAGTATTGATCATGTGCTCTCCGCTGTATTTTAATTATATCACTGAATATAAAACTGTCATAGGTGGGAATAGTGCCTCTGATCACCTGTCTGTTCTTGCTGACTTTCACATACCAAGTCCTAGAGCTGTCTAAAAGTGCTTTCCTTAACACAAGTGTTCTTGTTTGTCAAAATCCAGACAGGATAATTCTGTTATGTTTGAAGCCACATTAAGATGTCCTGGATAAAATTTATATTACAGCCTGGGCCTTGACTTGTAACAGTATAATGCTGTATTTTGTAAGAGGACTTACACATGTTCCCACAATGTTGTTAGGGGTAAAAAAAAAAAAAAAAAAAAAAAAAAAAGGTAGGCCAGGTTGAAATGAATGAATACATGATTTTAAGATCAAATTCGTTTCTTAGAAAAGTACTTAATTTAAAATTAAGCTAGTTGTCTGAAGAAATTACTAGCCAGCAAGAATTAGATGGAATATAAAACTCAGATGTCATTAAACTATTAAACGATAGAGAAAATAAGTTTAAGTGAGAAAAGGATAGTTTTATTAAGTCAGCATTTGCAAACAACCGAGTACCCTTAAAATTATCCGATACCTACTGATTGATACTTTATTGCACTCCTAGATAATATAGTTCAGTATTTTTAACCTTTTTAAAGAAACCTACAACCTTTCTATTTCACTGTCCTTTGCCTACTAGTGAAGCTTAAAATAAGTCATTTGATAAGGATAAAAACTAAAAATTTTTCAAAGAATTCTTAAAGTTGTACTCAATTGTTGCTAGATTCCTACAGTATGTATTTATCTTTGGCCAGTTAACCCTTTACCAGGCCAGGTGTGCCTCATATTTGATTCTGCCATAGAGGGTATTTAAGAGGCGCCTAAAATAAATAAACTTGACAAATGAACACAAATAAATATGTCTTAGAATTGCTTATATTATCAGAATATAGGTTGCAAATGTTGCAGTGTCTCAAATTTGATGCGTGGCCTGGTAAAGGGTTAAGTAAGTTTGCTGTTAGACAGTAATAATATAAGTTTTGAATTATTTTTATTTAGGTAGGTGGATAAAACAGGGAGGTGTTGTGAGCTTCATATTGTTCACAGTATACTATACAGTACTACACTTTAACCTACTATTGAAAGGATTTCTGAATGTGGTGCTGCTTGTCATGTTGGTAATGCTCAGATGTTTTCCTGTATACAGTATACACAACCTGCTCTTGCTTTGCTATACCAAAAGGGCTGTGAAACTAAAGCTTAAAATTTGTAAAAATATGATATTGAACTTGTTCTGCCTTTTAATTTAAGCAATTGTTTATTAATTTTCTCAGCTGGCAGTCAAACCAGACCACTTGGCTTAAAAATTACGAATAGACTCGTACCAGTTAACCCTTTGACTGTTTCGGTTGTATATACATGTATATGTCTTACGAGCCAATGTTTTTGACCTATATATACGTATGTACTCAAAAATTCTAGCGGCTTCAAATCAAGTGGGAGAAAGCTGGTAGGCCCACACGTGAGAGAATGGGTGTGTGGGGTCAGTGTGTGCAGTATAAAAAAAATCCTGCAGCACTCCGTACATAATGAGAAAAAAAAACTCCGACCGTGTTTTTAGATTAAAACGCCGATTTTGAGGTGTATTTTTGTATAGTATTTATGGTTGTATTCTCGTTTTCTTGGTCTCATTTGATAGAATGGAAGACATATTACAGAAATAGAAATGATTTTGATTGGTTTCACGATGAAAAGTACGTTGAAATTGAGCTCAAAGTAGCGAAAATGTTCGATTTTTGCCGATGTTCAAGAGTAAACAATAAGTGTCCACTAGCCATTCTAATACGCAGTCAAGAATGGGTTGACGTTATTTATACAATTATTACAATAATGCAATAGTCTGCATAACAGTAAATCTTCTATTTTTTTGTGTGAATAAAAATTCAAAATAGAAAGCAAGAGTAATATAAGAGGGGCCTGGAGACATAACTGATGAACAGAGAAAATGTTATTTTAGTGCCAGGAATGTCTGCATTGTTCATTCTGGACCCTATTTTGAAATTGGCATCTTTTTTTAATTTGCATGAAATTAGCCAAATTGCCAATTTCTGACAACTTTATTGGTAGTTGAAATCGGTAAATGGGAGGTTTCTTGTACTCGATCGATAGAAAAAAATGGAGTTCTAAAGAAATAGCTATGAGTTTGGTTGACTGGAACACTGGAATTGGCCGAAAATAGGGCTCAAAGTGGGCGAAATTGCCGATGCATAAATATCTCCGAGATCGCTAACTTCACGAGAGCGCAATTCCATAAATTTTCCATCAAATTAAGTACTTTTGGTGTCTATTACCATCGGGAAAAGATTCTATCATTTCATAAAAAAAAAAAAATTTTTTTTTTTTTAATTTTGCGACACACACTTTAGGATTGGGGGTCGCGACATTCAAAGAATTAAAATACTAAAAAAATACACATAGGCATGTAGATTATATAGTTTTTAGACAGATTTAAGAATGAGGAAAATTTTAATTATTTGGAGAGTACTGTACATAACTAATGTGTGAGGTACACTGCCTGGTTTTTAAAATTTTTGAGAAATGTTGATTTTTTTTTATGTACAGTGGACCCTCTGTTAACGAAATTAATCCGGTCCAGGAGCTATTACTTAATCTGAATCTTTCGTTATCTGAAACCTTATTTCCCATAAGAAATAATGTAAATACAATTAATTCGTTCCACAAAAAAATAATCACTCAAAAAAAAAAAAACAATAACATTTACTTACCTTTATTGAAGAGTTGCAAGCATCTGGAAGGTAGAGTTGCTGACAGGGGCAGGGTGTTAATGGTTGGAAGGGAAATCCCCCTCCAAAAGGACTTCATGTAACAAGTCCCTCTCTGGGGTTACTTCCCTTCTTTTTCTTTTAATGCATGCCTG
The DNA here is from genome assembly GCA_009830355.1 of Cherax destructor. Classification (NCBI taxonomy): domain Eukaryota; kingdom Metazoa; phylum Arthropoda; class Malacostraca; order Decapoda; family Parastacidae; genus Cherax; species Cherax destructor. The sequence continues at coordinate 16,244 of WNWK01010145.1, read as the reverse complement.
CTACACCCCTGCATCCCTGCTACCTCCCTGCATGCTCTACACTCCCTGCATGCCTGCTACACTCCCTGCATGCCTGCTACACTCCCTGCATGCCTGCTACACTCCTGCATGCCTGCTACACTCCTGCATGCCTGCTACACTCCCCTGCATGCCTGCTCACACTCCCTGCATGCCCTGCTACACTCCCTGCATGCCTGCTACACTCCCTGCATGCCTGCTACACTCCCTGCATGCCTGCTACACTCCCTGCATGCCTGCTACACTCCCTGCATGACACTGCTCCCTACACTCCCTGCATGCCTGCTACACTCCCTGTGCCTGCATGCCTGCTACACTCCCTGCATGCCTGCTACACTCCCTGCATGCCTGCTACACTCTGCATGCTACACTGCACTGCACCCCTGCATGCCTGCTACACTCCCTGCATGCCTGCTACACTCCCTGCATGCCTGCTACACTCCCTGCATGCCTGCTACACTCTGCATGCCTGCACACTCCCTGCATGAATGCTACACTCCCTGCATGCCTGCTACACTCCCTGCATGCCTGCTACACTCCCTGCATGCTACATCCCTGCATGCTGCACACTCCCTGCATGAATGCTGACACTCCCTGCATGAATGCTTACACTCCCTGCATGAATGCTACACTCCCTGCATGAATGCTACACTCCCTGCATGAATGCTACACTCCCTGCATGAACTGCACTGACACTCCCTGCATGCCTGCTACACTCCCCTCGCATGAATGCTACACTCCCTGCATGAATGCTACACACACTGCATGAATGCTACACTCCTGCATGCCTGCTACCACTGGGGTGCCACTAGAAGCTTCTTTGGACCCATGGTGACTTATTTCAGTGACAATCACTAAACCACCAAAAAGACACCAAATATATTGTGAATCTTTGAAAGAGCGCGCTAGGTAATGTTCTCTCAATGGTAAACACGCTCACTGGCGTCCTGCGCTGACGCGAGCAGGCGGACACGTCTAATACCTTTCGGTAACCGAGGAATTTTTCGCTAACCGATTCCGAAAAAAGCTTACGTTTTCCGAAACTTTCGTTAACGGGACCTTTCGTTAACCAAGGGTCCACTGTACAGTAGATCCTCATTTAGCACGGTAGTTACGTTCCTGAAAACGTTGTGTTAGCTAAAATCGTGTTAGATAATTAAAAGATGGGAAAAATAGGGTTACGTTCCTGGGAGTCCCCAAAAAGCCAAACAAGTTTTTTTTAGACCAACAGATCTTACAAAAATAAAAGAGAATATGTAATTGTAGTTCATTATCGTGATGTATTATGTTGATTTTACTGCTTAAGACTACAAATGTAACAGAAATAATAGTATTTACCTTAAATTGTTGGTGCTGGTGTTTGTGGATTGTGAAGAGAGTGGAGAGTTATGCTGTGGCCCTACTGGGCTGAGGTGGATAGTAGAGGTTCTGGAACTGAAGTCGATGGTTGTACTGAGTGTCTCTAACTTTAATAAAGTCATTCAGTAAGTCATTCAGTCAGTCAAGTCATTCAGTCAGTCAAGTCATTCAGTCAGTCAAGTCATTCAGTCAGTCAAGTCATTCAGTCAGTCAAGTCATTCAGTCAGTCAAGTCATTCAGTCAGTCAAGTCATTCAGTCAGTCAGTCCAGTCAGTCAAGTCATTCAGTCAGTCAAGCATTCAGTCAGCGGTCAAGTCATCAGTCAAGTCTTCAGTCAGTCATCTCAGTCAGTCAAGTCAGTCAGCGTCAGTTCCAGTCGTCAAGTCATTCAGTCGCAGTCAAGTCATTCAGCAGTCAGTCGATTCAGTCAGTCTCATCATCAGTCAAGCATATCAGTCAGTCAGTCAAGTCATTCAGGTCGCTTGCGTCATCAGTCAGTCAAGTCATTCAGTCAGTCAGCAGTATTCCAGTCAGCTCAGTCACAGTCATTCAGTCAGTCAAGCACAGTGCAGTCAGTCAGCCGTCATGTCAGCTCAGTCAGCCGTCATCAGCTCAGCTCAGTCAAGCCTGCCCAGCGCGTCAGCTCGTCTCAGTCAGCCGCCAGTCGCATTCAGTCAGCCGCCGGGTCATCAGCCAGTCAGTCAGCTTGGCGCGCCGTCAGCAGGCGTCGCGCAGTCAGCCAGCCGTTGCCGTTGCAGTCTGGTGCAGCCGTCACTGCCGCGTGGCGGCCGTAGTCAGCTTCAGTTCGTCAGTCTGGCTCTCAAGTTGCTCCAAGTCATTCGTCTGGTTACTCAAGCTTCAAGTCTAAGCTATTCAAGCTGGCCCGTTCGCCAAGTCTGTGGTCAAGCCGAGTCCAAGTCAGTCAAGCAGTCAGCAGTCATTCAAGTCAGGTCAGTCCAGTCAGTCAGTAAGTTAGTCACACAAACTTATGTTTACATCTTTTTATGTGTACAAAGTAACACTTCATTACAGCCACAGGTTATGTCTTGTCTAATATCTTTGTTTTCTTCGTTAATTCTAAGACTTAATAAATGCTTATACCTTTTCTTGCCACTTTGAGCAACACTGGTATGCCTACTGGGTGACATGATTGCTTGGCAGATACAAGATATAGTAATTTAAAGATCAAAACACAATTCACACTCTCTTATTCTTCACAAACAGCTGGCTTGTAGCAGAGGACTTTTCTTGAAGCGTATGGAATACGAATGCTGGGATGGTGGGGTGTTGTGGGGGGGTAGCATGGGAAGGCGGGTGGTCTCCCCAGCTGTTCCACAACATTAGTGCCGGCCGCTTGAGGGAATGGTTATTTGTTTTTTCTTCCTGCATACTGTAAGTAAGTTTATTCAGGTATACACAGATACAGTTACAAAGATTATCATACATAGCAGCATATGTGTAGAGAACCTAGAATAACCCAAAAAAGTCAGAGTGACTTATTTCCATTCTGTGACTTTTTTGGGTTATCCTAGGTTCTCTACACATATGCTATGTATGATAATCAATGTAACTGTATCTCTGTATACCTGAATATACTTACTTACAGTTTGTGGGAAGGAAAAACAAATTCCCTTTTCCTCAAAGCATGAGGATTCTTAGAGCTATAAATAACCATGGGCTTACACTTGAAATTACCTGATGCATTACCGCAAAGGAGCAAGGTGAAGTGATCCTTTGCTGTCTTGAAGCCTGGTGCACTTTTCTCTTGCTGACTGATATAAGTTCATGTTGGCATTTTCTTCCAGAAAACACTTGTCTCGTCAGCATTAAACACTTGATGTGGCTCATAGCCACTCTCAGTAGGACCCCCACTGACTCGATGGTTTAACCTACCGCAGGCGACCGCGCGCTCAAAATTTTTCCCCTCCAGCGAATCGCGTAATATAAGGTTTATGTCGTGCTAGATAAAAATGTGCCACAATTCTTCAATCGCGTAATACCCCAAAACGCACAACATAGTCGTGCTAAATGAGGGTCTACTGTAGTCAGTTTTGCAAAAACGATCATTTGTTATATTTTTCACTGTAGTTCTGGGATCAGATGCATTGATTTTTGGTATAGTACATATATAAAAATTTGGTGTATAAGGGTGGGCTCATACTTTCTTTGGGGTAAAAATTAGACAAGAGAGGTAGAAGTTATGTTTTCATTTTTGGGGAGAATTGGGTAATAAGATCCTGTTGCTCTGGGCACTTAAAAATACTTTTGTAGATTCTTCCATATTCGTGGATCTCCAGGAATGTACTCCATATAAGTATGGAATCTTCATTATACAGGAGTGCCGTGCTTTGCAGCATTTTGCTAATGCAGCAGTTTTCAGTTATACCCATTTTTCATTTATTCAGACTTCCTACAATAAATATATTCACCACTCACTATAAGCTGAGGACAGAAATATTTGTGTATTGCATATGCATTTTTTAGGCCTAGTTTTATTGCTCACTTAATATATGATAGTGTAAACATGTTATCAGGTTTTTATATGCATTTGAAAGGGGGGAAAAAAAGGGAGGGGGGGATTGAAGCATTGTTTCATTCTACAGTGGTAGCCCGGAACCTAACCTGCTGCATAAGCGGGGCCCTCCTGTATTAATTTTTGGCTTGTGTGAATGTTTCAAGCTGCTACTGGGTTGATGCACTTCCTGTATTGATTTCAACTGCTATCTTTGTAATAGCTTTCCAGTACCTTTGTTAACCCATACCCTAGTGTTTTGTCTTTCTCATTTCTCCTTTTATCTCATATGTTGCAGACCTCTTTATATACAGTAGAATCCCCGTATCCACCGATCCAGTATCCGCTGTTTCAGTTATCCATGGTTTACTGTGGCCCAAAATTACCTCCTAATTTGCATAATAATGGCCCCAAAGTGCAAAAGTAGAGAAGCTGGCAGTTCTTCAAAGCCTAAGAGAAACTGTGAAGTGCTTCCCATTAGTGAAAAAGTGATAATTCTCCACTTACTGTGAATAATTTATCAATTAAACTTTATAATAGGTGTATAGGACTTGTATACAGTGGACCCCCGGCTAACGAACACCCCGGAAATCGTACAATTATGTAAGTATAATACTGTAAGTGCTTGTGGAAGTGTATTTTTCGGGGTCTGAAATAGACTAACCTACGTGATATTATTTCTTAAGGAAGTAAATTAGCTCGGTAATGGCACTTGAGCAGGCTTCTGGGATGAAGTTTTTTCGTTAGCCGAGGGTCCACAGTATAGGGTTAATAATAATAATACAGCCTCTCCTCACTTAGCAACATACTCGTTTACCGATGCCTTGGACTTATGATGGGCTCTCGGACCAGTATTCAATGGTGCAAAGGTGACATTAAAACAATATCAAAGATGGTTGACACAAACTACCATTATAGTATGCTCCTCACTTAGCGACGAATTCATTTAACGATGTGATCTTAGGAACGGAACTACATCATTAAGTGAGGAGAGGCTGTAATTTTATTTTAGTATGATACATGTTTGTACAAAGGAGTGTAACAATTGGGTGAACATGCCAAAAGCCCCTTTATATGCAGAGCATTTCGGGCAAACTTAAGACTAATAACAGTGTTGTAATTGTAAATTTGGTCATTTGGTGAGTTACAATGAATACAAGAAAATTTAATATTCTATTAGTTCACTCTATATGGCTTTAATAAGTTAGGTAGAGAAGAATTAGTGTTTTGATATAGTACAGGTCGGCCATCACAAATCAGGCAATCAGTCATCCGGCACTAATTTCGGCTAGCATAATTTCAAATTTCCAGGGTCGCCACACCAACCTGCTGCTACTGTTTGGTTTACCTGGAGAGGGTTTCAAGGGTCAACGTCCCCGCGGCCAGGTCTGAGACCAGGCCTCATGGTGGATCAGGGTCTGATCAACCAGGCTGTTACTGCCGGCCACACGCAAACTGACGTACGAACCACAGCCTGGTTGGTCAGGTACTGACTTTAGGTGCCTGTCCAGTGTCTTCTTGAAGGCAGTTGAACAGTCTTGGGCCCTGGACACTTATGGTGTTGTCTCTCAGTGTACTCGTGGCACCCCTGCTTTTCATTGGGGAAATGTTGCATCTCCTGCCCAGTCTTTTGCTTTCATAGGGAGTGATTTTCGTGAGCAGGTTTGATACCAATCCCTTCAGGACCTTCCAAGTTATCATGTATCTCTCTCACCTGCATTCCAGGGAATATAGATCAAGAACCTTCAACCGTTCCCAGTAATTTAGGTGCTTTATCGTACTTGTGTGTGCTGTGAAAGTTCTTTGTATGTTCTCCAGGTCTGCAATGTCGCCAGCCTTGAAGGGGGCTGTTAGTGTACAGCAGTATTCCAGCCTAGAGAGAACAAGTGATTTGAAGAGTGTCATCATAGGCTTGGCATCCCTAGTTTTGAAGGTTCTCATTATCCATCCTATCATTTTCTTAGCTGATGAGGTAGATACATTGTTGTGGTCTTTGAAGGCAAGATCCTCTGACATTATCACTCCCAAGTCCTTCACATTTCTTTTTTGCTCTATTGTATGGTTAGAATTTGTTATATACCTTGATACATTTTATATTTCCTAAAGTTTTCCGTATCTGATTACAGTGGACCCCTGAGTATCGGCCGTAATCCGTTCCAGGAGCTAGGCCTTATCTCGAACTGGCCGAAAGTCGAACCATTATTTCCCATAAGAAATAATGTAAAGACAATTTACAATATTTAACAAAAATTTTTTTAACCCTTTCAGGGTCCAAGGCCATTTTTGGAAGGGGTGCGCCAGTGTCCAAGAATTAAAAAAAAAAAATTCTTATTTTTTCTTATGAAATGGTAGATAATCTTTTTCTGAAGGTAATAAAACAAAAAGTACGAAATATGATTGAAAATTAACGAAATTATGCTATCGCGAATTTTGATGTGGTAGCGATATTTACGCATCGGCGATTTTGCCGACTTTGACTCCCATTTTAGGCCAATTACATTATTCCAGTCGACAAATTCTTAGCTATTTCACTAGTATTACTTCTATTCTATCGATTGAGCACAAGAAATCGCCCAGTCAACTGTTTCAACTACAAAATAAAGTGGTTGGAAATTGGTAATTTAGCCAATTTAACTCAAAGTTAAAATTATTCCAATTTCAAAATAGGGTGCATAATAAACAATGCAGGCATTCCTGGCACTAAACTAACATTTCCTCTGTTCATTAGTTAAGTTTTCAGTCTTTACAAACGAATTCCATTTTTATTTTTTATTCACATAATGAATTTTTATTCAAACCAAAAAATGAAAGATTTAATGTTATGCAATATTGTAATATTTACTGTTATGCAATATTATAATAATTGTACAAATAATATCACCACATTTGTGAACGTATATTAGACGTGTGAGGTCATTTGTTTACTCTTGAACATAGGCAAAAATTTAACATTTCCGCTATTTTAAGCTCAGTTTCAAGCCATTTGCAGTATTAAAACCAATCAAAATCATCTCTATATCTGTAATATATCTTCCATTCTATCAAATGAGACCAAGAAATCTCAAATACAGCTATACAAAGTACAGTGGACCCCCGAGTAATGAGCACCCCGGAAATCGTACAATTATGTAAGTATAATATTGTAAGTGTTTTTTTGGGTGTCTGAAATAGACTAACCTACTTGACATTATTCCTTAACCCTTTCAGGGTCCAAGGGGGGTCTCCGAAACTCGTTCTCAGGGTCCAAGAATTTAAAAAAAAAAAAAAAAAAAAAAATCTTATGAAATGATAATCTTTTTCCAATCATAACGCCACAAAAATTATGAAATTTGATCGAAAACTAACGGAATTATGCTTTTGCGAATTTATCGGTATGGATGACATTTACGCATCAGCGATTTCGCCCACTTTGAGCTCTATTTTCGGCAAATTCCAATGTTTCAGTCTACTAAAATTATAGCTATTTCGCTAGAACTCCATTTCTTCTATCGATTGAGTACAATAAATCGCCTATTTACCAATTACAACTACCCAAAATGGTCAGAAAATGGCAATTTCACACAAATTTCAAACGATGCCAATTTCAAAATAGGGTCCAGAATAAACAAGACAGACATTCCTGGCACTAAAATAACATCTTCTCTGTTCATTAGTCACGTTTCCAGGCCCCTCTTACATTACTTTTGCTTATAATTTTGAATTTTTATTCTCGCAAAAAAATAGAAGATTTACTGTTATGTATACAACTGCATCATTGTAAAAACGGTATAAACAATATCAGAGCACTTGTGCATGAATATTAGACTCGCCAGTTGATGTGTATTGGACGCATGGTGTGATTTGTTTACTCTTGAACATCGTCAAAAATTGAACATTTTCGCAACTTTGAGCTCAATTTCAAGGTACTTGTCATTGTCAAACTAATCAAAATAATCTCTATTTCTGTAATATATCTTCTATTCTATCAAATGAGACCAAGAAAATGAGAATACATCAATAAATACCATACGAAAATAGACTGCAAAGTCACTGTTTTAAACCAAAAATACGGTCAGTTTTTTTTTTCCTCATTATGCACTGTGTGGTGCAGGAATTTTTTTTATACTGCGCACACTGACCGCACAGACCCATTCTATCACATCTAGGCCTAACAGCCTGTTTCTGCTTGATTTGAGGGCGCTAGAATTTAGGCGTACTAGTACGTCAATAACCCCAGGGCGTAAGCCGTACTAGTACGTCAATAACCCTGAAAGGGTTAAGGGAGTAAATTTGTTCAGTAATGGCACTTGAGCAGGCTTCTGGAATGAATTATGCTCGTTACTCAGGGGTCCACTGTATATGAAAAAACACTGCAAAGTCGCTCTTTTAATCGAAAATTGCAGGGTTTTTTTTTTCTCTCATTATGCACTGTGTGCTGCAGGATTTGTTTTATGTGGTGCACACTTACCAATAGATGTATTCTCTCATATCTAGGCCCAAATTTGCCACTCAAAGCTTATCTGAGTGAGCTGAGCTCATGACGTAGAACTACGGTTTGGACCCTGAACTCAAAGCCGTAGAATTACGGCATGAACCCTGAAAGGGTTAACCCTTTGACTGTCGCAACCCCTAATCCTGAGGTGTCTCCTGTTGTCGCAAAATTTTCGAAAAAAAAAATGATTTTTTCTTATGAAATGATAGAGAATCTTTTCCCGATGGTAATGCCACCAAAAGTATGAAATTTGATGGAAAACTTATGGGATTACGCTCTCGCGAAGTTAGTGATCTCGGCGATATATACGCATCGGCAATTTCGCCACTTTGAGCCCAATTTTCGGCCAATTCCATTGTTCCAGTTGACCAAACTCATAGCTATTTCTTTAGAACTCCATTTGTTCTATCGATTGAGTACAAGAAACCACCAATTTACCAATTTCAACTACCCAATAAAGTGGTCAGAAATTGGCAATTTGACCAATTTCATGCAAAATAAAAAATTTGTCAATTTCAAAATAGGGTCCAGAATAAACAATGCAGACATTCCTGGCACTAAAATAAGATGTTATTTGTTCATTAGTCACGTCTTTAGGCCCCTCTTATATTACTCTTGCTTTGTATTTTGATTTTTTATTCACACAAAAAATAGAAGATTTACCGTTATGAAGACTATTGCATTATTGTAAAAATGATATAAATAATATCAGTGCACTTGTGAAAGAATATTAGTCTCACCAGTTGATGTGTATTGGATGCATGGCGTGATTTATTTACTCTTGAACATTGGCAAAAATCAAACATTTCCCCTACTTTGTGCTCAATTTCAAGGTCGTTTTCATCATGAAACTAATCAACATCATCTCTATTTCTATAGTATGTTTTCCATTCTATCAAATGAGACCACGAAAAAGAGAATACTGTACAACCATAAATACTATATGAAAATACACCTTAAATTCGGCATTTTAATCCAAAAACAGTGATTTTTTTTTCTTATTATGCACTGGGTGCTGCAGGATTTTTTTTATACAGCACACACTGACCACACAGACCCATTCTCTCATATGTGGGCCTACCAGCTTTCTCCCGCTTGATTTGAAGCTGCTAGAATTTTTGAGTATATATATGTCCGAAACACTGGCTCGTAAGACGTATATATACAGTGGATCTCCGGCTAACGAACAAAATTCATTCCAGAAGCCTGCTCAAGTGCCATTACCGAACGAATTTACTCCCTTAAGAAATAATGTCAAGTAGGTTAGTCCATTTCAGACCCCCAAAAATACACTTCCACAAGCACTTACAATATTATATGTACTTACATAATTGTACGATCTCCGGGGTGTTTGTTAGCCAGGGGGTCCACTGTATGTTTTACATACACAAAACACATAATAACAACACATAATAACAACACGTAATAACACACATTAAATTTATAAATTTACATTTAAAATAACATTTACTTACCTTTTTGAAGAGACTTGCTGGCACCTGGAAGATAGGGAGGAGGAGTGAGGGACAATGTGTCCATGCTCCCTCTCCATAGAATGCTGAAGTCACGTGATAGGGGCTTATTGCAATTCTTGATGAACATTGAGTTCCATGAGTCTGGGCCTGAGGCAGAGTACATAGGCATGTCATTTATTGCCTTTTCAAAGTCTTGTGGAGTTAGAATAATATCTGAGATTTTTGAGATGACCAAATTTTGCGTTTCGCTCATAAAGAATTCATTTGGATTAGCGACCCTTAGTCTGGGCAGCGGTTCGCTGAACACTGAGTTGTATTGGGACTTTAATATCTCACTCATTTCTTGGCTGTCATCTGTATATGTCCCTCCTGCCTAAGCAGAGGCCCAATACTGGATATTGTTTTTCCTTAGATTTGGCATAAGAGAAGAAGTACAGTGGTCCCTCGGTTTTCATGCATCTCCAAACTCAAACATTTATGTAAGTGTATTTTCGTAAGTGCTGTTGCAAGTGTATTTTTGGGGGTCTGAAATAGACTAACCTACGTGACATTATTTCTTAAGGAAGTAAATTCGTTCAGTAATGGCACTTGAGCAGCATTCTGAAACGAATTTTCGGCGAAAACCGAGGGACCACTGTATTTTGTTTTTTTTTCAATTTCCTTTATGGCTTTTAGTACTTCCTGAGATTATTGTCTCCTGTAAGATTCCTTCAGTTTAAGTTCGATACGTATTTGCAATTTCATTGATCAGTGCCTCTCTCTGTATTTCAGATATATTGGCCCCTCTCAGCAGCTCTGTGACTCTTCACCTTCGTCTGTATAGGGAGTCTCTATCTTTCTAGTTTACATCTTTCTTTTTCTTAATGGAATGTGTCTTGAGCAGATCTCAAGAACCACAGAGTTCACTTTTTCTAGGCAACTGTTCAGATCCATGTTGTTTAGGATATCTTCCCAGCATGTTTCATTTAGGACATGGTTGACTTGATTCCATTGTATGTTTTTGTTGTTAAAATTGAATTTTGTGAAGAGACCTTCCTGACTTATTACATTTTGCTTGTCAGGAGTCCTGTGCATACATGTCTGTACCTCTATGTTGTGATCTCTTTGTATTGTCTTTGATACGGTTATATTCCATATCAGATAGTCGTTGTTAGTGAAGATGAGGTCCAGCATATTTTCTAGTCTTGTAGGCTCTAATATTTGCTGGTTTAAGGTGAATTTGGCACAGAGATTTAATAGTTCGTGTGTGTGTGAATTTTCATCTGAGCTGCCTCCTGGGGTGATCTCTGCTAAAGCATTGTTTGCTATACTCCTCCATTTTAGGTGTCCCAAGTTGAAATCTCCTAGTAGTAAGATGTTTGGGGCAGGAGTTGGGAGATTTTCTAGACAGTGGTCAATTTTCAAAAGCTGCTCCTGGAATTGCTGGGAAGTTGCATCTGGAGGCTTGTATACCACCACAATGACAAGGTTTTGGTTTTCAATCTTTACTGCCAAAACTTCAACTACATTAGAGGTGTTTAGTAGTTCTGAGCAAATGAGCGACTGTGTTTGTTGCCTGTTTAGTCTGTCGCATCTGAATAGGTTATAATCTGGGATCCATATTTTGTTGTAATAATGATCCTTTATGTGGGTCTCTGGGAATGCCACAAACATTGCATTTGACTCAGTGAGCAGTCCCTTGATGTAAGGAATTTTGTTTTTGCGGCTTTAGACCCTGTATGTTTGCAAAGACAAATGTCGTTATATTTTTGGAATTTAGGGGTTTATTTGCTGGCTCTAATATCTGTTGTTCTGGAGTGGAAGCCAGTGTCCTTGCCTCTGCTCCAGAAGTGTTTTCAGTTGGTGTAGGATTATTGTCATTTCTTGCCAGTCTTTTTTCCTCCTGGCCCTAAAACTCCATCCCTGGAGGGTTGTGGCTCCCCTCTTTGTTTCCCATAGTCTGGCTGGTCTGTGTCTTGTCCCCTTTAGATGATGTGCCTGGCAGTATGCGTTGTAGCATTTTCTTTCATGTATTGATGAGTGACACATTTGTGGGTGAAATAAGTTACAGGAGGGAAGTTGCACTCTCCTGTTGCCATGTGGGTGCGGCATTTTTGGGGTGGTCAAAGTGCATGTCCCACCTTATTACGAGTGGGCAAAGTATAGAGTGCTTTTTAACTCGTAATATAGATCAATATTCCTTCCTTGTTTTGTATCAAATAGGAAATAGAAACTTCAAACAAAAATCGATTTAATTTAATTAAACTAGAATTAGCTTTTGTTTGATAAGTATGCTATAAATATATATATAAATTAATGAAGCACTGTTTAAGGTTCCTTTAAGTTTCTAAGGAAGTTAACACATTATTCTTAAACACTGAACCTTCAGTATTAGTGAAGTACAATAAGAAAATACTACAATGCACGATAAACACAAATACGGTTTCTGTAAGGCCGTCTTTTCAAAGATAATTCACTGGGGTATCTCTCAGTATAACAGTTCTGGCTAACACAGTAAAGATAATCAAAATCCAATGATCAAGTGGCTGCTTATTCCCACGTCCAGGCTAGGTACAAGCCTCTAGCTTAATAGCTTGAGAACGGCTACAATATCCATAGTCAGAGAATAGGTGCTCTCTCTGCTAAGCCAAGTCAGACACTGCCTAGACAAATCCTAGTGCACAACAAGTCACGTCGGATCAGGTGATATAACTAACTATTTGGCGCCAACTTGTGACGTCACGACCAAACAACATGCGTGAACTGCGTACTGGCAATTACATGCTTTACATATAACACTCATACCCAGATATATTAAATATATACCGTTCTGGTAAAATAATACCGATTTATGATGAAGGATGAATAGGATAATAATACCAAGATCCAGTAGCTTCAATTTAGCTAATAACGAAGATACTAGCAAGGTCGTATTATCAAAGAGATGAAATATATACGAGATATCATGACACACCTGTTTTACCAGACATACCATGCCTATACCCAAGGCATAGTATTTGCATAGATTGGATTTCCGTTTGCTAGGATTCATTGAGCTCGTTCACTGCTGGTGCATTTTCTTTTGTTTCCTCCCTATCTATCATCCCTGTATGGACATCAGTGCTTCTACCAGGATTTGCTGGTAATGTGTTGGCACTGTTCCCTGAGGACATCATCCTTTTGTTCCATCTCCAGCAGTATTGCTCTTTTGTACCTCTGTCAATAGAATAGCGTTAGTCTTTATTTGTTTCATCACCAGGGCCAGTGTCTCCTTTTGGTTCACTGTCCTCCAGGACATCACTAGCACCCTCCTGAGGACGCCCCCTGGGTTCCTCCAGGACAATGCTAGCACCCTCAGGAGCACTGTCCTCCAGACACTCCCCCAGGAGCACTGTCCTCCAGGACAACGCTGCACCCTCAGGAGCACTGTCCTCAGGACAACGCACCTGGGCACTGTCCTCCAGGACAACGCTAGCACCCGTTTCCCAGGACAAGCCTAGCCCCTCGGCACTGTCCTCCGGACAACGTGACCTCAGGAGCACGCCTCAGGACAACGCTAGCACCCTCAGGAGCACTGTCCTCCAGGACAACGCTAGCACCCTCAGGAGCACTGTCCTCCAGGACAACGCTAGCACCCTCAGGAGCACTGTCCTCAGGAGCACTACCCTGGGCTGTCCTCCAGGACAACTAGCACCTAGGAGCACTGTCCTCCAGGACAACATAGCACCTCAGGGACTGTCCCCCAGGACAACGCTAGCACCCTCAGGAGCACTGTCCTCAGGACAACGCTAGCACCCTCAGGAGCACTGTCCTCCAGGACAACGCTAGCACCCTCAGGGCACTGTCCTCAGGACACGCCCCCTCAGACACTGCCCTCCAGGACGACACTAGCACCCTCAGGCACTGTTCTCAGGACAACACTAGCACCCTCAGGAGCACTGTCCTCCAGGACAACGCTACTTACTGCACAAGTCATTCCAATTTCTTTTTCTCCATTTATTGTTATAACCTGCATACTTTTAGCCCTAGCCATGGTTCCAATGAATAAAAGAAATGCTTCTTGTTGTGTAAAGCACATACACAGTACATTGTCCATAAAAGATAAGGTGGCTTTGAAGCCACTGTCGGTTGCCATGCGCTCAGTCTCGTAATGCAGGGAATATAATAAACAATATAAATAACTCCAGAATGAATAATTGGCATAATATTGAGTGGTTCGACGGAGGTATGAAGAGGATATGGATACAAGTGCCATCCTCCTATCCCTGTCTTGGGGCTTATATTAGAGAAAAGAAGTGTAGCACAGGGCTAACTGTGATATACACTGTAATGCACCATAAAACTGAAAAAAAGCTATAGTGGACCCCCTACTTGAACACCCCGGAAATCGTACAATTATGTAAGTATAATATTGTAAGTGCTTGTGGAAGTGTTTTTTTGGGGTCTGTAATGGACTAACCTACTTGACATTATTTCTTAATTGAGTAAATTCGTTCGGTAATGGCACTTGAGCAGGCTTCTGGAATGAATTTTTCGTTAGCCGGGGTCCACTGTATTCTCTACATGGATTATCATAGCAGCATATGTGTAGAGAACCTAGGTTAACCCAAAAAGTCAGTGATTTCTTTCCAGTACCTGGCTTGGCCCATACAGTGGTACCCGAGTTTCGTACTGCTCCCAACTCGAACAATCATGTAAGTGTATTATTGTAAGTGTTTTTGTAAGTTTATATTTTGGGGGTCTGAAGCAATTAATCTAATTTACATTATTCCTTATGGGAACAAATTCGTTTGGTAAAGCACTCAGACAGCCTTCTGGAACAATTTGTTGAAACTCTGGGTACCACTGTACAGTGGACCCTGAGTTTCAGCCATAATTCATTCAGAAGGCTGTTCAAGTGCCATTACCGAGCAATTTGTTCCCATAAGAATAATGTAAAGTAGGTTAGTCCATTTCAGACCCCAAAAATCTTACAAAGCACTTACAATTTACACTTCATAATTGTTCGAGTTTTGAGGTGGCAACTCGGTCACTGTATGTACTATATGATTTTTGATAAAAAATTTTCTCAGTTGTTTGTTGGGCTATCATATTGAAACTTGGGCAAAGTATGATGGAAAGATGCTTCCTAATGTACACAAAATGAAAAGAAATCGGTCGATAAATAATGGAGTTCACTTCTCAGCCATTAGCCGCCCTTAGCGGTATATTTTCTATGATTTTTATGGTTATATTTTTGTTTTTGGTCTCATTTGATTGAATGAAAGATATATTACAGAAATAAACATGATTTTGATTGGTTTCACGACGAAAAGTACCTTGAAATTGAGCTCAAAGTAGCCTGGAGTTTACCTGGAGAGAATTCCAGGGGTCAACGCCCCTGCGGCCCGGTCTGTGACCAGGCCTCATGTTGGACAGAGCCTGATCAACCAGGCTGTTACTGCTGGCTACGCAGTCCAACATATGAACCACAGCCTGGCTGGTCAGGTACCGACTTTAGGTGCCTGTCCAGTGCCTGCTTGAAGACAGCCAGGGGTTGGTTGGTAATCCCCCTGATATATGCTGGGAGGCAGTTGAACAATCTTGGGCCCCTGACACTTATTGTGTTGTCCCTCAACGTGCTAGTGGCACCCCTGCTTTTCATTGGGGGGATGTTACATTGCCTGCCAAGTCTTTTGCTTTCGTAGGGAGTGACACTCGTGTGCAAGTTTGGTACTAATCCCTCGAGAATTTTCCATGTGTATATAATAATGTATTTTCTCCGCCTGCGTTCTAGAGAGTACAAGTTTAAGAACTTCAGTGTTCCCAGTAATTGAGGTGGTTTATCGCAGTTATGTGTGCCGTGAAGGTTCTCTGCACATTTTCAAGGTCAGCAATTTCACCCGCCTTGAAAGGTGCAGTTAGTGTGCACAATATTCCAGCCTAGATAGAACAAGCGATTTGTAAAGTGTCAACATGGGCTTGCATCCCTGGTTTTGAAGTTCTCATTATCCATCCTGTCATTTTTCTAGCAGATGCAATTGCTACGGTGTTATGGTCCTTAAGGTGAGATCCTCTGACATGATCACTCCCAGGTCTTTGGCATTAGTTTTTCGCTCTATTGTGTGGTTGGAATTAGTTTTGTACTCCGATGAGATTTTAATTTCTTCACGTTTTCTGTATCTGAGTAATTGAAATTCTCATCATTGAACTTCATATTGTTTTCTAGCCCATATAAGATTTGGTTTATGTCTGCTTGGAGTCTTGCAGTGTCTTCAACGGTGGAAACTGTCATACAGATTCGGGTGTCATCTGCAAAGGAAGACACGGCACTGTGGCTTATATGCCTGTCTATGTCCGATATGAGGATGAGGAACAGGATGGGGCTGAGTACTGTGCCTTGTGGAACAGAGCCTTTCACAGTATCTGCCTCAGACTTTACTCTGTTGAC
>WNWK01010144.1:27797-71984 GCA_009830355.1 Cherax destructor | reverse complement strand
CGGTCAGTGTGCGAGATAAAAAAATTCCTGCACCACACAGTGCATAATGAGGAAAAAAAAAACTCTGACCGTTTTTAGTTTAAAACAGCGACTTTGCAGTCTATTTTAGTATGGTATTTATTGATGTATTCTCTTTTTCTTGGTCTCATTTGATAGACTGGAAGATATATTACAGAAATAGAGATGATTTTGATTGATTTGACAAGACAAGTACCTTGAAATTGAGCTCAAAGTAGCGAAAATGTTCGATTTTGACGATGTTAAAGAGTAAACAAATCACACCATGCATCAATACACATCAACTGGCGAGTCTAATATTCATGCACAAGTGCTCTAATATTATTTATACCATTTATACAATGATGCAGTTGTATACATAACAGTAAATTTTCTATTTTTTGTGAGAATAAAAATTCAAAATGAAAAGCAAAAGTAATGTAAGAGGGGCCTGGAAACGTGACTAATGAACAGAGAAGACGTTATTTTAGTGCCAGGAATGTCTGCCTTGTTTATTCTGGACCCTATTTTGAAATTGGCATCGTTTGAAATTTGTGTGAAATTGGCCAAATTGCCATTTTCTGACCACAATTTTGGGTAGTTGTAATAGGTAAATAGGCGGTTTCGTGTAGTCAATCGATAGAAGAAATGGAGTTCTAGGAAATAGCTATAATTTTAGTTGCCTGAAACATTGGAATTTGCCGAAAATAGGGCTCAAGTGGGCGAAATCGCCGATGCGTAAGTGTCATGGCTGCCGCTAACGCGAAAGCATAATTCTGTTAGTTTTCGATCAAATTTCATAATTTTTGTGGCGTTATGATCGGAAAAGATTCTCTATCATTTCATAAGAAAAAATAATTTTTTTTTTTTTTTAAATTCTTGGACCCTGAGAACGAGTTTCGGAGACCCCCCTTGGACCCTGAAAGGGTTAAGGGAGGGGCGAGCCTTGTTCCAGAAATTAGGAAAGGAAGATTGAAAATTTTTGGAAAAAAATGTTTTCTTACCAAAAAATAGTGCATCATTCTGGCAACATTTTGGTGTAATCAACTTGTTTATATCATATTTCCAAGTATATTTTTTCCTTAAATGTATTTTTGTTGTGCTTGCTGTCATAAATAATACATGTTGCCAATTAGTGTTTTTTTTTTAGTTTTGTCTCTGCAAAAATTACAATTTTTATGATTATTTCATTAAAAAAACTCTAAATAGCAACATCTCTGATGCCTCCATTCAAGTGTAGGGACTCATGCCACCTCAGTGGCCTCTGGGGTCTCAACATGTGCTGATGCATGCAACTCGCTGAGATTTAGCGTGCCATATCCATAGAGTTTCACAGAAAAAAATATATTAATAACTCAGAAATAAGTTATTGACATTGTTTGTAATGTTTTGCGAAAAGTATTTATAGGATTGTCATGATTTTTCACACGTTATTGAGTAATGATGGCTCTACAACCACCCATGAAAGATTTCCAATATCTTTTACAGCTTTGTTTTTATTGATTTTTCCCACAAAATAAAGGCAAAACAAAATCACTAACTTCAACATTTTTTATAATGGAATCTACTGACATTTTTGCTAAAATGGATTGGGTCAACAATTATAGAGCCTTTATCTTTCATCTGATGTTAACTAGAGCATTGTACATCTTCCCAATTTTGTAGAAATTTACTGGTTTTGTGACCCCAAAAATTTGGCACATTTTATTTTTTCTACCTAACCTAAAGGCAAAAAATCATAACAAAGACAGTGTATAGGTTTTTAAAAGCTGTATAAATCACTGTAAAAAATCTCATTGAAATTAGACCAAAATAAAGAAAAAAACGTGAATTCATTCGCCCCTCACTAGAACCCTGTCGCACAAAATAACTGTCCAGAGTCCTCTGTTTCTGGCGCCTCTTTAACATTTTTCTGAAGTGCAACATGGCTCTGTCACTGAACTGGTTGCATAGATGGCTTATTTCAGCTTGCTCAGGGTGGTGTTTTTCAACAAATGTCTGCAACTCATTCCACTTTGTACACATGTCCTTAAGCACTGAAGAAGGCACCTCCTTCACTCCCTCTTCCTCCTCCTGTGAATCAATAGCCTCAACTCTGGTCTGATGATGTTACAGTTCCAGTTGTTGCAGCTCTTCAGTGGTTAGCTCTACCCTGTGGTCCTGCACCAACTCTTACACATTCTCACCACTCAACTCCAACCCCAGGCTGTTCCCCAATGCCACACTATCTTCCACAACAGGCACAGGGTCGTCAGGGTCAGGGTCAGCCTCAAATCCTTCAAAATCCCTCTTTTCAACACAATCCGCCACAGTGGTCTCAAGCAGAGTTCAAAGTCCTGGAAGTCACTCCCTCCCAAGCCTTACCTATAAGGCCTATGCAATGGAAGATAATGAAGTGATCTTTCCAGAACTCTTAGGGTCAATTCAGAGACTGAGGTTATGTCAAAGCACCTTTGAAACATTGCTTTGGTGTGCAGTTTTTTTTAAGTTAGAAATGATCTGCTTGTCCATGGACTGGATGAGAGGAGTGGTGTTAGGAGGCAACAACTTTACTGTGATGAAATTGAAGTTGTCAGACAAATAGTCTTGTAAGTTGTGAGGATGAGCAGGAGCATTGTTCAGAACCAGGAGGCACTTGAGTCAAAAATTTTTTCAGGAGGTATTTCTTCACACTAGGGCCAAACACTCCAGTCAACCATTCCACGAAAATGTCCTTAGTGACCCATGCCTTGGTGTTAGCCTTCCAATGCACACACAAATTATTCCTGTTAACATTGTGTTTCTTGAAGGCTCTGGGATTTTCTGCGTGATACACCAGTAAAGGCTTCACTTTAAAATCACCACTGGCATTAGCACACATCATGAGAGTTAGCCTGTCTTTCATAGGCTTGTGTCCTGGCAGTGCCTTTTCCTCCTGAGTAATGAAGGTCCTCTTTGGCATTTTTTTCCAAAAGAGGCCTGTTTCATCACAATTAAACACTTGTTGGGGTTCAAATTTTTCAGTGTCTACGAACCCCTTAAATTCACTCACAAACTTTTCAGCTGCACGTTTGTCTGTGTTGGCTGCCTCACCATGCCTCACAACACTGTGTATGCCACTACGTTTCTTAAACCTTTCAAACCAGCCTCTGCTGGCTTTGAAATCACTCGCATCAGCACTGGTTCCAGGCATTGTCTTGACAAGATCTGTGTGCAACTGCCTTGCCTTTTCACAAATTATCGTCGTGGAAATACTATCACCCGCTATCTGTTTTTCATTGATCCACACCCCCAACAACTTTTCAACCTCATCCACTGTTTTCGATCTATTTTTTGTTAACATATCAACACCTTTTGCAACATTAGCTTCCTCGATTTCTTTTCTCTTTGCCAGGATAGAGGTGATAGTAGATTGGTTTTTGTTGTACATCCTGGCAAGCTCACTCTCACGTACGTCACACTCACATTTTTCTACAATCTCTTTCTTCACTTCGATGGTGTTCCTCACTCTTTACCACAGGGGTGCCACTAAGAAGCTTTTTTGGACCCATGGTGACTTATTTCACAGTGACAATCACTAAACACAACAAATGTATTGTGAATGTTTGAAAGAGCATGCTGGGTATTGTTCACTCAAGTGTAAACAAAACTAGACTGGCGTCCTGCGAGGCGCGCAAGCGCAGGCAGGCGGACAGGTCTGAGGTGGACCGCTACACGAGTAAAGACCACTATACGAGAAAAATATTGACCGAAAAAGGCAACCGTTATTCAGACAGACCAAAACACGGGGTACCACTGTACCTCAAAATTGAGCTCAAAGTAGCGGAAATGTTCGATTTTTGCCGATGTTCAAGAGTAAACAAATCACGCCACGCATCTAATACACGTCAACTGTTGGGTCCAATGTGCTTTCACAAATGTTTACCTGGAGAGGGTTTCAGGGGTCAATGTCCCTGTGGCTCGGTCTGAGACCAGGCCTCATGGTGGATCAGGGTCTGATCAACCAGGCTGTTACAAGTAAAATACACACACAGCACACTCATCATTTACCTCAAAATATTTGTAGTCTTAACCCTTTACCGGGCAGGACCGTGTAGAGACGGTCCTAAACACGTGTTTTTTGCACGTGTCATCCTACTCCCCCAGCGCATCTAGGTTCCCGTTCTCTGTTTCTGACCAATCACAAGCCTTCTGTGAGTCGCTATAGCTAAGTGAGACCGGCATCTGCTCGCTTCCCATTGGTTGAGAGACCAAAATGTAAACACTTCTTGCTTGGCGTCACCCAGAGCCGGATTTTTGCTCTTCTTCCACTCATATACACTGTGATTATACTCTCTACAATGTCGGTAAGCACTATTTGTTGTGTCCAGTGTGTAAATGAATAGTTTAGGCATATTTTGAGATATATATCAGGAGTTAGATATGCATAATATGAGTGTACCATGCAATTTAAAAAAGTGCAACAAAAGAGGACCGTGTACAGACGGTCCTGCCCGTCAGGGCCACATTTCAAATTTCAGTAAATAAATATTTATATAAAAATTTCTAGTGCATATATGAATTCTGTAGTAGTCTGGGTGTGTACAGAACATTCTTATTGTCATTCCAGATCAATTAGAAATTGTTCTATGGTGAACTCTTCCAACAGAAGTTCAAATATCTCTGCATTTTGGTGGAAAGTGACTCAGATCCAGAACCAGATGACCTGTTGCCATCTCCAGTGCAGTACCAACGTGCAGAAAGGCCTGATGACAGTGTGAGGTTTGACCAAAATGATAGGTTTGATAAAATGCTAGGTCACTGGTCAGTGCAAGGCAGAATATTTACATGCAATTATTGCAGCAAAACGAAAAATCATGTCACATCCTCATTTTCGTGTGCCGTATGCAAGGTAAATCTATGCATCAAGAAGGAAAGAAATTTCTTCATAGCCTTTCATTGTAGCAATTAGTGATCAAGAATGATTGTTTTTTTCTCAGGAAATTCAGGAATATGGGACTTGAAAGTTTTATCCCTTTGCAATGTGTCCATGTTGCTCTTTGGTTCACTTTAATATTTTTTATACCTACATAATGTTTGGCAACAAGTTCCATTTGTGTTTTTGATATTGTCTATTAGTATAATAAAATAGAAAAATACTTATTTGGTGTTTTATTAACAATTGCAAATTTGCAACATTCAGAATTTGACACCCTTTAACGGTCAGGACCGTCTGTAGATGGTCCTTGAATATTGGCAATTGCGTGAAAAGTTGTTTTTAGAATTTCAATTATATGGGCTCATTATCCTTACATTGAGTTACTCTATCCACTCATATGAAATACATTTCAAAATTATCATTTTCCAGGGAGTGCCTGGTAAAGGGTTAATGTAGGGCAAAAGGTGAGTAGTATTTACTGTAAGAAGTTAGGTGTGGTAGGTATGGTAGCCCTCCTGGCCACCCCACCCACACATACTATACTACGATGCTTAACCCTTTCGGGGTTTTGGTCGTACTAGTACAGCTTACGCCCTGGGGTTTTTGACGTACTAGTATGCCTAAATTCTAGCGCCCTCAAATCAAGCAGAAACAGGCTGTTAGGCCTAGATGTGATAGAATGGGTCTGTGCGGTCAGTGTGCGCAGTATAAAAAAAATCCAGCACCACACTGCATAATGAGGAAAAAAAAACAACTGAGTGTTTTTGGTTTAAAACAGCAGTCTATTTTCGTATGGTATTTATGCTTGTATTCTCGTTTACTTAGTCTCATTTTATAGAATAGATGATTTTATAGGTAGATGGGATACAAAGAAAATAGAAGCAGTAAGTAAGAGAGAGGTGAAGGTTTATAAACTAAAAGAGGAGGCAGTTAGGGTAAGATATAAAGAACTATTGGAGGAT
The DNA here is from genome assembly GCA_009830355.1 of Cherax destructor. Classification (NCBI taxonomy): domain Eukaryota; kingdom Metazoa; phylum Arthropoda; class Malacostraca; order Decapoda; family Parastacidae; genus Cherax; species Cherax destructor. The sequence goes on along the minus strand of WNWK01010144.1, from coordinate 66,128 downwards.
AGATGGGCTAGTGAGAGTGTAGGCAATGGGGTCGAAGATGTATGGGGTAGATTTAAAAATGTAGTGTTAGAGTGTTCAGCAGAAGTTCGTGGTTACAGGCGAGTGGGTGCGGGAGGGAAGAAGAGCAATTGGTGGAATGATGATGTAAAGAGAGTAGTAAGGGAGAAAAAGTTAGCATATGAGAGGTTTTTACAAAGTAGAAGTGATGCAAGGAGGGAAGAGTATATGGAGAGAAAAAGAGAGGTTAAGAGAGTGTTGAAGCAATGTAAAAAGAGAGCAAATGAGAGAGTGGGTGAGATGTTATCAATAAATTTTGTTGAAAATAAGAAAGTTTTGGAGTGAGATTAATAAGTTGAGGAAGCCTAGGGAACAAATGGATTTGACAGTTAAAAATAGGAGAGGAGACAACATACTCCACCAATATTCAAAAACCTATACTTACTCACCATACAAGACATTCATACTTTTTACTGTGCCTATTACATACATAGAACACACTATGCAAATATTAACCCACCACTCAAACTTCTCCTTACCAATTTTAACAGGACACATGACCATAACACTAGACACAGATCACTCCTCGATGTTCCCCGAGTCCATCTAACACTATGTAAAAACTCAATGCATATAAAAGGCACGAAAATTTGGAATTCATTACCTGTCATTGCAAAAGAAACCCTGCCTGTTCCCTAATTCAAAACGATGCTAAAAAACCACCTTCTCACCCAAACCTAAATGCTCAATATCAAACATTCCCAACAAATTAGAATAATCACTTAAATGTAAAAACCTGATTAATCACTTAAATGTAAAAACCTGATTAATCACTTAAATGTAAAAACCTGTTATGAATAATACATACTAAGCTAACTGTTTCTATAACATTTACATTATAATGACCACGTAAACTGTAACGGCAATGCAATTAATTGTTTTAAATTGTTCTCACTCAATTAGTTGCATTGCTACAATTAATTGATATGTTGAACTTATATTCAAACTTTATAACTTAGATACACAATTATACTTATTTTATAAATTTTTTATTATTTTTTTATTAACACATCGGCCGATTCCCACCAAGGCAGGGTGGCCCGAAAAAGAAAAACTTTCATCATCATTCACTCCATCACTGTCTTGCCAGAAGGGTGCTTTACACTACAGTTATAAAACTGCAACATTAACACCCCTCCTTCAGAGTGCCGGCACTGTACTTCCCATCTCCAGAACTCAAGTCCGGCCTGCCGGTTTCCCTGAATCCCTTCATAAATGTTACTTTGCTCACACTCCAACAGCACGTCAAGTATTAAAAACCATATGCCTCCATTCACTCCTATCAAATACGCTCACACATGCTTGCTGGAAGTCCAAGCCCCTCGCACACAAAACTTCCTTTACCCTTTCCCTCCAACCTTTCCTAGGCCGACCCCTACCCCGCCTTCCCTTCACTACAGATTTATACACTCTCGAAGTCACTCTGTCTCGTTCCATTCTCTCTACATGTCCAAACCACCTCAACAACCCCTCCTCAGCTCTCTGGACAATCGTTTTGGTGATCCCGCACCTCCTCCTAATTTCCAAACTCCGAATTCTCTGCATTATATTCCACCACACATTGACCTCAGACATGACATCTCCACTGCCTCCAGCCTTCTCCTCGTTGCAACATTCATCACCCATGCTTCACACCCATATAAGAGCGTTGGTATAACTATACTCTCATACATTCCCTCTTTACTTCCATGGACAAGGTTCTTTGTCTCCACAGACTCGAAGTGCTCCACTCACCCTTTTCCCTCATCAATTCTATGATTCACCTCATCCTTCATAGACCCATCCGCGACATGTCCACTCCCAAATATCTGAATACATTCACCTCCTCCATACTCTCTCCTCCAATCTGATATCCAATCTTTCGTCACCTATTCTTTTGTTATCCTCATCACCTTACTCTTTCCTATATTCACTTTCAATTTTCTTCTTTTACACACCCTACCAAATTCATCCACCAACCTCTGCAGCTTCTCTTCAGAATCTCCCAAAAGCACAGTGTCATCAGCAAAAAGCAACTGTGACAACTCCCACTTTGCATTTGCTTCTTTATCTTTTAGCCCAACACCTCTTGCCAAGACCTCGCATTCACTTCTCTTACAACCCCATCTATAAATATATTGAACAACCACGGTGACATCACACATCCTTGTCTAAGGCCCACTTTTACTGGGAAACAGTCCCCTTCCCTCCACACACCTAACCTGAGCCTCACTATCCTCATAAAAACTCTTCACTGCTTTCAGTAACCTTCCTCCTATTCCATACACCTGCAACATCTGCCACATTGCCCCCCTATCCACCCTATCATACGCCTTTTCCAAATCCACAAATGCCACAAAAACATCTTTACCCTTATCCAAATACTGTTCACCTATATGTTTCACTGTAAACACTTGGTCTACACACCCCCTACCTTTCCTAAAGCCCCTTGTTCATCTGCTATCCTGCTTTCTGTTTTACTCTTAATTCTTTCAATAATAACTCTACCATACACTTTACCAGGTACACTCAACAGACTTATTCCCCTATAATTTTTGCACTCTCTTTTGTCCCCTTTGCCTTTATACAAAGGAACAATACACGCTCTCTGCCAATCCCTAGGTACCTTACCCTCTTCCATACATTTATTAAATAATAGCACCAACCACTCCAAAATTATATCCCCACCTGCTTTTAACATTTCTATCTTTATCCCATCAATCCCAGCTGCCTTACCCCTTTCATTCTACCCACTGCCTCACGAACTTCCCCTACACCCACAACTGGCTCTTCCACACTCCTACAAGATGTTATTCCTCCTTGCCCTACACACGAAATCACAGCTTCCCTGTCTTCATCAACATTTAACAAATCCTCAAAATATTCTCTCCATCTTCCCGATACCTCTAACTCTCCATTTAATAACTCTCCTCTCCTATTTTTAACTGTCAAATCCATTTGTTCTCTAGGCTTCCTCAACTTATTAATCTCATTCCAAAACTTTTTCTTATTTTCAACAAAATTTGCTGATAACATCTCACCCACTCTCTCATCTGCTCTCTTTTACATTGCTTCACCACTCTTTTAACCTCTCTTTTTCTCTCCATATACTCTTCCCTCCTTGCATCACTTCTACTTTGTAAAAACCTCTCATATGCTAACTTTTCTCCCTTACTACTCTCTTTACATCATCATTCCACCAATCGCTCCTCTTCCCTCCCGCACCCACTCGCCTGTAACCACAAACTTCTGCTGAACACTCTAACACTACATTTTTAAATCTACCCCATATATTTTCGACCCCATTGCCTACACTCTCACTAGCCCATCTATCCTCCAATAGTTGTTTATATCTTACCCTAACTGCCTCCTCTTTTAGTTTATAAACCTTCACCTCTCTTTTACTTACTGATTCTATTTTCCTTGTATCCCATCTACCTTTTACTCCCACTGTAGCTATAACTAAAAAGTGATCTGATATATCTGTAGCCCTCTATAAACATGTACATCCTGAAGTCTACTCAACAGTCTTTTATCTACCAATACATAGTCCAACAAACTACTGTCATTACGCCCTACATCATATCTTGTGTACTTATTTATCCTCTTTTTCTTAAAATATGTATTACCTATAACTAAACCCCTTTCTATACAAAGTTCAATCAAAGGGCTCCCATTATCATTTACACCTGGCACCCCAAACTTACCTACTACACCCTCTCTGCATGTTTCTCCCACTTTAGCATTTAGGTCCCCTACCACAATTACTCTCTCATTTGGTTCAAAAGTTCCTATACATTCGCTAACATCTCCCAAAATCTCTCTCTCTCCCCTACACTCCTCTCTTCTCCAGGTGCATACACGCTTATTATGACCCACTTTTCGCATCCGACCCTTATTTTAATCCACATAATCCTTGAATTTACACATTTATATTCCCTCTTTTCCTTCCATAACTGACCCTTCAACATTATTGCTACCCTTCCTTAGCTCTAACTCTCTCAGATACTCCTGACTTAATCCCATTTATTTCTCCCCACTGAAACTCGCCTACCCCTTCAGCTTTGTTTCGCTTAGGGCCAGGACATCCAACTTCTTTTCATTCATAACATCGGCAATCATCTCTTTCTTATCATCCGCACTACATCCACGCACATTCAGACAACCCAATTGTATAAAGTTTTCTTCTTCTCGTTTTTAGTAGATTTGTACAGGAGAAGGGGTTACTAGCCCATTGCTCCCGGCATCTTAGTCGCCTCATACGACACGCATGGCTTACGGAGGAAAGATTCTTTTCCACTTCCCCATGGACAATAGAGAAAATAAAAAGAACAAGAGCTATTAAGAAAAAGAAGAAAAACCTAGATGTGTGTATGTATATATATGCATGTGTATGCCAGTGTAGTGTGACCTAAAGTGTAAGTAGAAGTAGCTAGATATACCTGTTATCCAGCGTGTTTATGAGACAGAAAAAAGACACCAGCAATCCTACCATCATGTAAAACAGTTTCAGGTTTCTGTTTCACAGTCACCTGGCAGGACGGTAGTACCTCCCTGGGTGGTTGCTGTCTACCAACCTACTACCTATACTATTTTATAAATTATCAACCATAATTTTTTACCATGTAGTCTACAAATAAATAGTCCTAAGAATGCCCACAATGCACAGCATATTAGGGGCTTTTGGCATGTACATCTCATTAATACCTATGTATCATGTCTACCCAACTATGTATCATTGTACCATGTCTAAATAAAGTATTATTATTATTTTTTTTTTTTTCAACAAGTCGGCCGTCTCCCACCGAGGCAGGGTGACCCAAAAAGAAAGAAAATTCCCAAAAAGAAAATACTTTCATCATCATTCAACACTTTCACCACACTCATACATAATCAATGTCTTTGCAGAGGAGCTCAGATACGACAGCTGAGAATTGTCCATCCCAGCTGTCACTATCCCAGACCCCTCCTTTAAAGTGCAGGCATTGAACTTCCCATTTCCAGGACTCAAGTCCAATTAAATCAATTAACTGGTTTCCCTGAATCCCTTCACAAAATGTTACCCTGCTCACACTCCAACAGATCGTCATGTCCCAAAAAACATTTGTCTCCATTCACTCCTATCTAACACGCTCACACATGCTTGCTGGAAGTCCAAGCCCCTCGCCCACAATACCTCCTTTACCCCTTCCCTCCAACCTTTTCTAGAACGACCCCTACCCTGCCTTCCTTCCCCTACAGATTTATACGCTCTCCAAGTCATTCTACTTTGATCCATTCTCTCTAAATGACCAAACCACCTCAACAACCGCTCTTCAGCCCACTGACAAATACTTTTAGTAACTCTACACCTTCTCCTAATTTCCACATTCCAAATTTTCTGCATAATATTTACACCACACATTGCCCTTAGACAGGACATCTCCACTGCCTCCAGCCTCCTCCTCGCTGCAGCATTTGCAACCCATGCTTCACACCCATATAAGAGTGTTGGTACCACTATACTTTCGTACATTCCCTTCTTTGCCTCCATGGATAACGTTTTTTGTCTCCACAGATACCTCAACGCACCACTCACCTTTTTTCCTTCATCAATTCTATGGTTAACCTCATCCTTCATAAACCCATCCGCTGACACGTCAACTCCCAAATATCTGAAAACATTTACTTCTTCCATAATCCCTCTCTCCAATGTGATATCCAATTTTTCTTTATTTAAATCGTTTGATACCCTCATCACCTTACTCTTATCTATGTTCACTTTTAACGTTCTACCTTTACACACTCTCCCAAACTCGTCCACTAACCTTTGCAACTTTTCTTTAGAATCTCCCATAAGCACAGTATCATCAGCAAAAGTAACTGTGTCAACTCCCATTTTGCATTTAATTCTCCATAATTTAATCCCACCCCTCTCCCCAACACCCTAGCATTTACTTCTTTTACAACCCCATCTATAAATATATTAAACAATCATGGTGACATTACACATCCCTGTCTAAGACCTACTTTTACCGGGAAGTAATCTCCCTCTCTCCTACACACCCTAACCTGAGCCTCACTATCCTCATAAAAACTCTTTACAGCCTTCAGTAACTTACTACCTATTCCATAACCTTCCAACATTTGCCACATTGCTCACCTATCCACTCTATCATATGCATTTTCTAAATCCATAAATGCAATAAAAACTTCTACCTTTATCTAAATACTGTTCACATATATGCTTCACTGTAAACACTTGATCTACACATCCCCTACCCACTCTAAAGCCTCCTTGCTCATCTGCAATCCTACTCTCTGTCTTACCTCTAATTTTTTTCAATAATAACCCTGCCATACACTTTACCTGGTATACTCAGTAAACTTATTCCCCTATAATTTTTACACTCTTTTATCCCCCTTCCCTTTATATAAAGGTACTATGCATGCTCTCTGCCAATCCCTAGGTACCTTCCCCTCTTTCATACATTTATTAAACAAAAATACCAACCACTCCAGCACTATATCCCCCCCTGCTTTTAACATTTCTGTCATGATTCCGTCAATTCCAGCTGCTTTACCCCCTTTCATTCTACGTAATGCCTCACGCACCTCCCCACACTCCCATCCTGCTCTTCTTCACTCCTAAACGATATTGTACCTCCCTGGCCAGTACATGAAATTACCGCCTCCCTTTTTTCATTGACATTTAAAAGTTCCTCAAAATACAGTGAACCCCCGGTGTTCGACGGCATCGGAGCTCGGCCAAATCGGTGTTCGACGGTTTTTTTTTTTACAATATTTTTGACTCGGTATTAGGCGGCCACTCGGAGTTCGGCGAGTCGGCTATCCATCCCTGATGCGTACGCGTGTGGCCATGGCCCAGCTGGGCGCCCAGGCACTCAGTGTGTTATTGTTTACAAGCGAGCGAACACTACCCACGCACCACCCACGCATTCATACCATATATATTATCATTATTCCAGTGTTTTTAGTGCTTGCAACTGCTAAATAAGCCACCATGGGCCCAAAGAAAGCTCCTAGTGCCAAGCCTGTGGTAAAGAATGTGCAGGGAGTGTAGCAGGGATGCAGGGAGTGTAGCAGGGATGCAGGGAGTGTAGCAGGGATGCAGGGAGTGTAGCAGGGATGCAGGGAGTGTAGCAGGGATGCAGGGAGTGTAGCAGGGATGCAGGGAGTGTAGCAGGGGTGCAGGGAGTGTAGCAGGGGTGCAGGGAGTGTAGCAGGGTGCAGGAGTGTAGCAGGGTGCAGGGAGTGTAGCAGGGGTGCAGGGAGTGTAGCAGGGATGCAGGGAGTGTAGCAGGGATGCAGGGAGTGTAGCAGGGGTGCAGGGAGTGTAGCAGGGGTGCAGGGAGTGTAGCAGGGGTGCAGGGAGTGTAGCAGGGGTGCAGGGAGTGTAGCAGGGTGCAGGGAGTGTAGCAGGGGTGCAGGGAGTGTAGCAGGGGTGCAGGGAGTGTAGCAGGGGTGCAGGGAGTGTAGCAGGGGTGCAGGGAGTGTAGCAGGGGTGCAGGGAGGTAGCAGGGTGCAGGGAGTGTAGCAGGGGTGCAGGGAGTGTAGCAGGGGTGCAGGGAGTGTAGCAGGGGTGCAGGATGCAGGGGTGCAGGCAGGGGTGCAGCAGGGGTGCAGCAGGGGTGCAGCAGGGAGTGCAGCAGGGGTGGCAGGGGTGCAGCAGGGGTGCAGCAGGAGTGCAGCAGGGGTGCAGCAGGGAGTGCAGCAGGGGTGCAGCAGGAGTGCAGCAGGGGTGCAGCAGGGAGTGCAGCAGGGGTGCAGCAGGGAGTGCAGCAGGGGTGCAGCAGGGAGTGCAGGCAGGGGGTGCAGCAGGGGTGCAGCAGGGGTGCAGCAGGGAGTGCAGGGTGCAGCAGGGTGCAGCAGGGAGTGCAGCAGGGTGCAGCAGGGAGTGCAGCAGGGGTGCAGCAGGGAGTGCAGCAGGGAGTGCAGCAGGGAGTGCAGCAGGGAGTGCAGCAGGGGTGCAGCAGGGAGTGCAGCAGGGGTGCAGCAGGGAGTGCAGCAGGGGTGCAGCAGGGAGTGCAGCAGGGGTGCAGCAGGGAGTGCAGCAGGGAGTGCAGCAGGGAGTGCAGCAGGGAGTGCAGCAGGGGTGCAGCAGGGAGTGCAGCAGGGGTGCAGCAGGGAGTGCAGCAGGGGTGCAGCAGGGAGTGCAGCAGGGGTGCAGCAGGGGTGCAGCAGGGAGTGCAGCAGGGGTGCAGCAGGGAGTGCAGCAGGGGTGCAGCAGGGAGTGCAGCAGGGGTGCAGCAGGGAGTGCAGCAGGGGTGCAGCAGGGAGTGCAGCAGGGGTGCAGCAGGGAGTGCAGCAGGGGTGCAGCAGGGGAGTGCAGCAGGGGTGCAGCAGGGAGTGCAGCAGGGGTGCAGCAGGGAGTGCAGCAGGGGTGCAGCAGGGAGTGCAGCAGGGGTGCAGCAGGGAGTGCAGCAGGGGTGCAGCAGGGAGTGCAGCAGGGGTGCAGCAGGGGAGTGCAGCAGGGGTGCAGCAGGGGCAGGGAGTGCAGCAGGGAGTGCAGCAGGGAGTGCAGCAGGGTGCAGCAGGGAGTGCAGCAGGGGTGCAGCAGGGAGTGCAGCAGGGGTGCAGCAGGGGTGCAGCAGGGAGTGCAGCAGGGGTGCAGCAGGGAGTGCAGCATTCATGCAGGGAGTGTAGCATTCAAAGAAAAAGGCCAGAAAAGAACTTGGTACCTGCAGTGTTAATGGAAGGGGATTCCCCTTCCAAACACTAGCATGTACCACCTTCTTCCCTTCTCCTGTCCTCCACACATCAACAACTCTTCAATAAATGTAAGTGACATGTTATTGTACTATTTATTTCTTATTTTTTTTTATAAAACTGTGTTTAATTTAATGTCAAAAAGTTTAAAAAAATATTTTATTTAATACTTTTGGATGTCTGGAACGGATTAATTTTATTTCCATTATTTCTTATGGGGAAAATAGAATCGGAGTTCGACCAAACCGGTGATCGACGGGCCCTCTGTGATGGATTGCCGACGAGAACCGGGGGCTCACTGTATTCCCGCCATCTACCCAATACCTCCAGCTCCCCATCTACTAACTCCCCTACTCTGTTTTTAACTGACAAATCCATTCGTTCCCTAGGCTTTCTTACCTTGTTTATCTCACTCCAAAATTTTTTCTTGTTTTCAGCAAAATTTCTTGACAGAGCCTCTCCCATTCTTTCATCCGCTCTTCTTTTGCACTCTCTCACCACTCTCTTCACCTTTCTTTTACTCTCCATATACTCTGCTCTTCTATTAACACTTCTGTTTTGTAAAAACCTCTCATAAGCTACCTTTTTCTCTTTTATCACACCCTTTGCTTCTTCATTCCACCACTCACTCCTCTTTCCTCCTGCACCCACCCTCCTATAGCCACAAACTTCTGCCCCACATTCTAATACTGCATTTTTAAAACTATCCCAACTCTCTTCTACCCCCCCACTACTCTTACTTGCACTAGCCCACCTTTCTGCCAATAGTTGCTTATATCTCGCCCTAACTTCCTCCTCCCTTAGTTTATACACTTTTACCTCTCTCTTACTTGCTGTTGCCATTTTCTTTTTGTCCCATCTACCTTTTACTCTAACTGTAGCTACAACCAAATAATGATCTGATATATCCGTTGCCCCTCTATAAACATATACATCCTGAAGCCTACCCATCAACCTTTTATCCACCAATACATAATCCAACAAACTACTTTCCTTACGTGCTATATCATACCTTGTATATTTATTTATCCTCTTTTTCATAAAATATGTATTACTTATTACCAAACCTCTTTCTACACATAGCTCAATTAATGGTTCCCCATTTACATTTACCCCTGGCACCCCAAATTTACCTACTACTCCCTCCACAACATTTTTACCCACTTTAGCATTTAGATCCCCAACCACAATTACTCTCTCACTTGATTCAAAACTCCCCACACACTCGCTCAACATTTCCCAAAATTTCTCTCTCTCCTCTACACTTCTCTCTTCTCCAGGTGCATAAACACTTACTATAACCCACTTTTCACATCCAACCTTTATTTTACTCCACATAATCCTTGAATTTATACATTTATATTCCTTCTTTACCTGCCATAACTGATTATTCAACATTGCCACTCCTTCTTTAGCTCTAACTCTATTTGAAACCCCTGACCTAATCCCATTTATTTCTCCAAACTGAAACTCTCCTACCCCCTTCATCTTTGTCTCACTTAAAGCCAGGACATCCAGCTTCTTTTCATTCATAACATCTACAATCAACTCTTTCTTATCATTCGCACAACATCCACGCACATTCAAACATCCCACTTTGACGGTTTTCTTCTTTTTCTTTTTAGTAAGCTATACAGGAAAAGGGGTTACTAGCCCATTGTTCCCGGCATTTTAGTTGACTTTTACAACACGCATGGCTTACGGAGGAAAGATTCTTATTCCACTTCCCCATGGATATGAAAGGAAAAGCAATAAGAACAAGAACTATTAAGATAAAATCAAAGAAAACTCAGATGAGTGTGTATACATAAACGTGTACATGTTTGTGTAGCGTGACCTAAGTGTAAGTAGAAGTAGCAAGACATACCTGAGACAGAAAAAAGACACCAGCAATCCTACCATCATGTAAAACAGTTTCAGGTTTCTGTTTCACAGTCACCTGGCAGGATGGTAGTACCTCCCTGGGTGGTTGCTGTCTACCAACCTACTACATTATTATTATTATTATTATTATTATTATTATTATTATTATTATTATTATTATTATTATTATTATTATTATTATTATTATTATTATTATTATTATTATTATTATTATTATTATTATTATTATTATTATTATTATTATTATTATTATTATTATTATTATTATTATTATTATTATTATTATTATTATTATTATTATTATTATTATTATTATTATTATTATTATTATTATTATTATTATTATTATTATTATTATTATTATTATTGAGTTAGAGGTATCGGGAAGATGGAGGGAATATTTTGAGGAGTTGTTAAATGTTGATGAAGACAGGGAAGCTGTGATTTTGTGTGTAGGGCAAGGAGGAATAACATCTTGTAGGAGTGTGGAAGAGCCAGTTGAGTGTGGTGGAAGTTCGTGAGGCAGTGGGTAGAATGAAAGGGGGTAAGGCAGCTGGGATTGATGGGATAAAGATAGAAATGTTAAAAGCAGGTGGGGATATAGTTTTGGAGTGGTTGTTGCTATTATTTAATAAATGTATGGAAGAGGGTAATGTACCTAGGGATTGGCAGAGAGCATGTATTGTTCCTTTGTATAAAGGCAAAGGGGACAAAAGAGAGTGCAAAAATTATAGGGGAATAAGTCTGTTGAGTGTACCTGGTAAAGTGTATGGTAGAGTTGTTATTGAAAGAATTAAGAGTAAGACAGAAAGCAGGATAGCAGATGAACAAGGGGGCTTTAGGAAAGATAGGGGGTGTGTAGACCAAGTGTTTACAGTGAAACATATAGGTGAACAGTATTTGGATAAGGGTAAAGAGGTTTTTGTGGCATTTATGGATTTGGAAAAGGCGTATGATAGGGTGGATAGGGGGGCAATGTGGCAGATGTTGCAGGTGTATGGAATAGGAGGTAGGTTACTGAAAGCAGTAAAGAGTTTTTATGAGGATAGTGAGGCTCAGGTTAGTGTGTGTAGGAGGGAGGGGGACTATTTCCCAGTAAAAGTGGGCCTTAGACAAGGATGTGTGATGTCACCGTGGTTGTTCAATATATTTATAGATGGGGTTGTAAGAGAAATGAATGCGAGAGTCTTGGCAAGAGGTATGGGGTTAAAATATAAAGAATCAAATACAAAGTGGGAGTTGTCACAGTTGGTTTTTGCTGATGACACTGTGCTTTTGGGAGATTCTGAAGAGAAGTTGCAGAGGTTGGTGGATGAAATTGGTAGGGTGTGTAAAAGAAGAAAATTGAAAGTGAATATAGGAAAGAGTAAGGTGATGAGGATAAAAATATTAGGTGATGAAAGATTGGATATCAGATTGGAGGGAGAGAGTATGGAGGAGGTGAATGTATTCAGATATTTGGGAGTGGACATGTCAGCAGATGGGTCTATGAATGATGAGGTGAATCATAGAATTGATGAGGGGAAAAGGGTGAGTGGAGCACTTCGGAGTCTGTGGAGACAAAGAACTTTGTCCATGGAAGTAAAGAGGGGAATGTATGAGAGTATAGTTATACCAACACTCTTATATGGGTGTGAAGCATGGGTGATGAATGTTACAATGAGGAGAAGGCTGGAGGCAGTGGAGATGTCATGTCTGAGGTCAATGTGTGGTGTGAATATAATGCAGAGAATTCGGTGTTTGGAAATTAGGAGGAGGTGCGGGATTACCAAAACTATTATCCAGAGAGCTGAGGAGGGGTTGTTGAGGTGGTTCGGACATGTAGTAGAGAGAATGGAACGAGACAGAATGACTTCAGGAGTGTATAAATCTGTAGTGGAGGGAAGGCGGGGTAGGGGTCGGCCTAAGAAAGGCTGGAGGGAGGGGGTAAAGGAGGTTTTGTGTGCGAGGGGCTTGGACTTCCAGCAAGCATGTGTTAGCGTATTTGATAGGAGTGAATGGAGACAAATGGTTTTTAATACTTGACATGCTGTTGGAGTGTGAGCAAAGTAACATTTATGAAGGGATTCAGGGAAGCCGGCAGGCCGGACTTGAGTCCTGGAGATGGGAAGTACAGTGTCTGCACTCTGAAGGAGGGGTGTTAATGTTGCAGTTTTATAACTGTAGTGTAAAGCACCCCTCTGGCAAGACAGTGATGGAGTGAATGATGATGAAAGTTTTTCTTTTTCGGGCCACCCTGCCTTGGTGGAAATCGGCCGATGTGTTAATAAAATAATAAATAAAATGATATATTACAGAAATAGAGATAATTTTGACTGGTTTCACGATGACAAGTACCTTGAAACTGAGCGCAAAGTAGCGAAAATGTTTGATTTTGGCCAATGTTCAAGAGTAAACAAATCACACCATGCGTCCAATACACATCAACTGGAGAGTCTAATATTCTTGCACAAGTGCTCTGATATTATTTATACCATTTTTACAATGATGCAGTTGTATACATAACAGTAAATCTTCTATTTTTTGTGAGAATAAAAATTCAAAATGGAAAGCAAAAGTAATGTAAGAGGGGCCTGGAGACGTGACTAATGAACAGAGAAGATGTTATTTTAGTGCCAGGAATGCCTTGTTTATTATGGACCCTATTTTGAAATTGGCATCGTTTGAAATTTGTGTGAAATTGGCCAAATTGCCATTTTCTGACCACTATTTTGGGTAGTTGAAATTGGTAAATAGGCGGTTTCTTGTACTTAATCGATAGAAGAAATGGAGTTCTAGCGAAATAGCTATAATTTTAGTAGACTGAAACATTGGAATTTGCCGAAAATAGGGCTCAAAGTGGGCGAAATCGCCGATGCGTAAATGTCATGGATACTGCTAACTTTGCGAAAGCATAATTCCGTTAGTTTTCGATGAAATGTCATAATTTTTGTGGCGTTATGATCGGAAAAAGATTCTCATCATTTCATAAGATTTTTTTTTTTTTTTAAATCTTGGACCCTGAGAACGAGTTTCGGAGAGGGTCCTTGGACCCCCAAAGGGTTAATATGCCCAAGAGTGATTATTATTAGTATTACGTAATGTTTTCTTTCCGCCCGGCAACCACACCTCCATAGCATATAAACAGCATGTTTATGTGCTTTGTAACGTGTTTCTTATATAATTTTGAAGAAAATATCATAGATGGATTAATGAAAATGTCTATATTGACGTAAAATAGGACATTTAATGTGCCCAAGAGTGATTATTACATAATAGGGAGATGTGCTCACGGAAAATGTAAACAAACCTGGTGGCGCGTGGCGTATTAGAAAGACCATTCGCCGTATAGAAAGTTTTGGTCATAATTTGAACTCACCGTATTAACGGAACGCCGTAAGGCGAAACGCCGAAAAGCGGGGCCCTACTGTATACCTGGAGTTTACCTGGAGAGAATTCCAGGGGTCAACGCCCCCGCGGCCCGGTCTGTGACCATTTAAAATAACATTTACTTACCTTTATTGAAGAGACTTGCTGGCATTTGGAAGATAGGGAGGAGGAGAGGGAAAGGGAGCACTCATTGTTTGGAAGGGGAATCCCCCTCCATAAGGACTTCAGGTAACAAGTCCCTCTCTGGGGTTACTTCCCTTTGTCTTTTAATGCCACTTGGACCAGCTTGAGTCACTAGACCCTTGTTGCACAAAATAACTGTCAAGAGTGCTCTGTTTCTGGCACCTTTTCAAGATGTCTTTAAAATGGGACATTTTGTCAGTGAACATGTTGCAGAGATGGGTTGTTTCAGCTTGCTCAGGGTAGTATTTCTCCACGAAACTGCAACTTATTCCGCATTCCACACGTTCTTAAGCACTGAAGAAGGCACCTCTTTCACTCCCTCTTCCTCCTCCTCCTGTGAAGCAAGTTCTTCAACTGTGGTCTGATGCTGTTCCAGATGAAGCTCTTGCAGCTCGTTAGTGGTTATCTCTTCCCTGTGGTCATCCACCAACTCTTCCACATCCTCACCACTAACCTCCGACCCCAGGGACTTGCCCAATGCCACAATACCTTCCACAACAGGCAGAGGGTCAGCAGGGTCAGGGTCAGCCTCAAACCCTTCAAAATCCCTCTGTTGGCCATAATCTGGCCACAATTGTCTCCAAGCAGAGTTCAAAGTCCTGGAAGTCACTCCTTGCCAAGCCTTGCCTATAACGCTTATGCAGTTGTAGATATTGAAGTGATTCCTCCAGAACTCTCTTAGGGTCAACTCAGTGTCCGAGGTCACTTCAAAGAACTTTTCTTGGTATCATTTGATAGAATGGAAGATATATTACAGAAATAGAGATGATTTTGATTGGTTTTAGTACTGGAAATGGCTTGAAACTGAGCTCAAAGTTGCTGAAATGTTAAATTTTTGCCGATGTTCAAGAATAAAGAAATGACCTCACACGTCTAATACACGCCAGCTGGTGGGTCTAATATACGTTCACATATGTGGTGATATTATTTATACAATTACAGTGGACCCCCGGTTTACGTTATGCTTCAAACTCGAACAATTATGTAAGTGTATTTTTGTAAGTGCATTTGTAAGTGTATTTTTGGGGGTCTAAAAGGACTAATCTAATTTACATTATTCCTTATGGGAACAAATTCGTTTGGTAACGGCACTTGAACTGCATTCTGAAACGAAATAATGACGTAATCCGGGGGTCCACTGTATTACAATATTGCATAACAGTAAATCTTCCATTTTTTGGTTTGAATAAAAATTCATTATAGTACGTATGTGAATAAAAAATAAAAATGGAATTCATTTGTAAAGACTGAAAACGTAACTAATGAACAGAGGAAATGTTAGTTTAGTGCCAGGAATACCTGCATTGTTTATTCTGCACCCATTTTGAAATTGGAATATTTTGAACTTTGTCTTAAATTGGCTAAATTACCAATTTCCAATCACTTTATTTTATAGTTGAAACAGTTCACTGGGCGATTTCTTGTGCTCAATTAACAGAATAGAAGTAATACTAGCGAAATAGCTAAGAATTTGGTCAACTGGAATAATGTAATTGGCCTAAAATGGGAGTCAAAGTTGGCAAAATCGCCTATGCATAAATATTGCTGACACATCAAAATTCGCGTGAGCATAATTTCGTCAATTTTCCATCAAATTTCATACTTTTTGTTTTATTACCTTCAGAAAAAGATTCTCTACCATTTCATAAGTAAAAATTAAATTTTTTTTTTTTTTTAAATTCTTGGACCCTGGTGCACACTTTGAAATTTGGCCTCTGGACCTTGCTTAACCCTTTACCGGGCACTCCCTGGAAAATGATAATTTCGAAATGTGTTTCATATGAGTGGATAGAGTAACTCAATGTAAGGATAATGAGCCCATATAATTGAAATTCTAAAAAAAACTTTTCACGCAATTGACAATATTCAAGGACCGTCTACAGACGGTCCTGACCGTTAAAGGGTGTCAAATTCTGAATGTTGCAAATTTGCAATTGTTAATAAAACACCAAATAAGTATTTTTCTATTTTATTATACTAATATACAATATCAAAAACACAAATGGAACTTGTTTCCAAACATTTTGTAGGTATAAAAAATATAAAAGTGAACCAAAGAGCAACATGGACACATTGCAAAGGGATAAAACTTTCAAGTCCCATATTCCTGAATTTCCTGAGAAAAACAATCATTCTTGATCACTAATTGCTACAATGAAAGGCTATGAAGCAATTTCTTTCCTTCTTGATGCATAGATTTACCTTGCATACGGCACACAAAAATGAGGATGTGACATGATTTTTTATTTTGCTGCAATAATTGCATGTAAATATTCTGCCTTGCACTGGCCAGTGACCTAGCATTTTATCAAACCTATCATTCTGGTCAAACCTCACACTGTCATCAGGCCTTTCTGCACGTTGGTACTGCACTGGAGATGGCAACAGGTCATCTGGTTCTGGATCTGAGTCACTTTCCACCAAAATGCAGAGATATTTGAACTTCTGTTGGAAGGGTTCACAATAGAACAATTTCTCATTGATCTGGAATGACAATAAGAATGTTCTGTACACACCCAGACCACTACAGAATTCATATATGCACTAGAAATTTTTATATAAATATTTATTTACTGAAATTTGAAATGTGGCCCTGACGGGCGGGACCGTCTGTACACGGTCCTCTTTTGTTGCACTTTTTTCAATTGCATGGTACACTCATATTATGCATATCTAACTCCTGATATATATCTCAAAATATGCCTAAACTATTCATTTACACACTGGACACAACAATAAGTACTTACCGACATTGTAGAGAGTATAATCACAGTGTATATGAGTGGAAGAAGAGCAAAAATCTGGCTCTGGGTGATGCCAAGCGAGAAGTGTTTACATTTTGGTCTCTCAACCAATGGGAAGCGAGCAGATACCGGTCTCACTTAGCTGGAGCGACTCACAGAAGGCTTGTGATTGGTCAGAAACAGAGAACGGGAACCTAGATGCGCTGGGGGAGTAGGATGACACGTGCAAAAAACACGTGTTTAGGACCGTCTCTACACGGTCCTGCCCGGTAAAGGGTTAATACATTGTCAACACTTAAGTTCATTATGTTTTAGTTTCTACACAACATACATTAACTACACACTTGTCCAAACATCTCCTTATTACAGATATTATTGGAGCTCAACACACTTTAAATAATTAAATAATTACCATTTAACCTAAATGCTGAATTATCATGTAGACCTAGATCTAAATCTATATAATCTAACTCCCAGTCAAAATTTACACAACATCACAAGCCAACCCTGTCCTAAGTAATGCCAGAAATATTACAGTTCTCAATTGCAATATTAGGTCCCTAAGTAAACACTATGATAACCTCCTTGCACTCCTTGAGTCCCTAAAGACAACCTTCTCCTGTATTATTCTCACTGAAACCTGGCTTAAACAGGACACAATAGATATATACGTACTCAATACCAGGATACACAGCAATCCACAACTGCAGACCATACCAAGTTGGGGGTGGTATTGCCATCTATTACTCTAATGAACTGTCGTGTTGTAACACCACTTGCTATAGTGATGAATATGGAGAATACATTTTTGCAAATTTTACTGTAAAAAACCTTAAGACTCCTACAACAATTGGTGCCATTTACCGGATGCCTCATACAAACATCCCAAATTTTAGCGATAAATTAAAGACACTAATCACAAACTACCAAATGAACAAGCACCACCTTCTCCTAGCCGGAGACTTCAACATTAACCCTGGCTTAACAGATGGCGGGACGCCGCCACTCTCATGCGTACGTGTCAGTCTGGCTCTGTCACTTGTTGAGTGAGCATTTATCTGAAACATTTCGCAATTTTTGTGCTTGTTTATTGATTGCGACTGCAAAATAAGCCACCATGGGACCAAAGAAAGTTCCTAATGCCAGCCCTTTGGTAAAGAAGGTGAGAAACACGATAGAATTCAAGAAAGAAATTGTAGAAAAATACGAAAGTGGCATACGTTTAGCTGAGCTTGCCAGGATGTATGGGAAGTCAAAATCAACAATCTGTTCCATCCTTGCAAAGAAAGTAGAAATCAAGGAAGCTAAAGTTGTGAAAGGGGTAAATATGCTAACGAAAAAGAGATCACAAACAATTGAGGATGTGGAGAAGTTGTTGGTGTGGATCAACGAAAAACAGTTAGCGGGAGATAGTGTTGTTGAATCAATCATTTGCGAAAAGGCAAGGCAATTGCATGCAAATCTCGTAAAGAAAATTCCTGGAACGAGTGCTACTCTTAGTGAATTTAAGGCCAGCAAAGGCTGGTTCAGTGACAATACCTTGTCCCATTTTAGGCAAATCTTAGAGATGCCAGAAACAGATTTTTAGTGCTTCAGGGGTCCAGTGCCAGTAAAAGACAAAGAAGGGACGTAACCAAAGAGAGGGTTTTGATACCTGAAGTCCTTATGGAGGGGGATTCCCCTCCCAAACAATAACCTCAACTCCCTCTCCCCTCCTCGCCTTCTTCAATACGCCAACAAGAGTCTTCAATATAGGTATGTAATGTTCATTTATCATTAAAATTAGTGCTTTATATTTATTTCTCATTGTTTTCTGTATGTAAAACTATAGTTATTCTTTAAAAAATGTATTTTTTTTTAATATTTTTGGGTGTCTGGAGCGGATTAATTGTATTTACATTATTTCTTATGGGAAATATTCGGTTTTCATACTTTTTGGATTTTGAACGACCTTCTGGAACGGATTAAGTACGAAATCCGGGGGTCCACTGTATATGCTTGTACATGCATGTGTAGTGTGACCTAAGTGTAAGTAGAAGTAACAAGACATACCTGCAACCTTGGATGTTTATAAGACAGAAAAAGACACCAGCAATCCCACCATCATGCAAAACAATTACAGGCTTCTGGTAGGACGGTAGTACCTCCCTGGGTGGTTGCTGTCTACCAACCTACTGTACAATAAATTATTCACAACACAACCTATGTACAATAAATTATACATAATTATACATAAACTAAACAAAATTATTTGAATTTTGATTTTTTATAGGATAAGCACTACTTTATTTGTTTCTCATGAATACAAGTTACTTTTAAGAAGGATGACATTATTCTTGTTTAGATTATTAACTCGAGTATGTTAACCCAGGATAACACAAGAAAGCCAGTCATTGTTACATATATCTGTTGGGGGACCCTTAGGTCCTCTTAAGATGTGACCATAAGTTGATCAACTCTCGGGCACCTATTTACCTCTGGGTGAAACAGGGCAGTAGGTGTAAGGAAACTGGCCATTCTTCTCATCTTACACAGAATTCATATCCATGTCCTTTTGGTATTGAGTCAAATATTGTACCACTGTTGTTCCTACATTTCCTTCACATACCTTTACTAATGCACTAAAACATCACTGCTTAATGTTACCCTAGATTTACACACAACTGTAATATTAATTGTTGAAATTAGCAGTATGTCTTTGAAATTCTTATTGCTTCTCAGTGTCACAATGTTGTTACATTTTATTGTTCTTTGATTTCCAGTGCTCTTGCATTTCAAAACTTTTCTTTTTTAAATGATGGCATTAACCAAAGTGACAATTGTAGAGTCTGGGTCTTAAAGATTTTATGAATTCTCATGGATATGATGGATGGAAATAATTACCTTGAATAACTTAATATTGTAGGTAAAATTTGTTTATATATATAAATTTTTTTTATTCTAATTTACTGTATGTATTGAGATTTAATTGAACATGCGATGCAGAGAAGTATATATATCATTAATGATGAGATGTATTTTGCAGTTGTTTTCTGTTGTCGTCTTTGGATGCATCTCTTCACAAGGCTGGACTAAAGACAGAAAAGGAAATGCTACTTGTCTTTATAATGGAGACAGCAATGCTTGTAACTATGGTGTTGGTATTTCTGTCATTGCATTCCTTGCATCTATTGGCTTTATTATTGGTGAATATTTCTTCGAGCAGATGTCATCAGTCAAGACAAGGAAACGTTATGTCATGGCAGACATGGGATTCTCAGGTAAGAAGTACAGTACTGTACTATTAATATATTATAAAATCATTGAGCCTAAATCAGACCCCTCTTCTAGATAAAGGCCTTTTGGTATATTCCACAGCCTCTTATCTTCAGCCTTTCGTACCTATTGGAGGTTTGTGAAGTTCATTTTATCAATGTGTTTGGTAGTCAGGCCTTGGGTTTTAACCATTGCAGATCCATTCATTTAATTCCTTGGTCCAGTGTGAATCTCTTCTGGCTTTTGTCCTGCAATTTTTCATTCTTACACCCCTAAAATAATGTACATTTCATTAATTTTCCGAGAGATGTTTAACCCTTTCGGGGTCGGTGCCGTACTAGTACGTTTTACGAGCAGGGGTTGGTGCCGTACTAGTATGCGTAAATTCTAGCAGCCTCAAATTAAGTGGGAAACGGCTGGTAGCCCTACATATGAAAGAATGGATCTATGTGGTCAGTGTGCGCAGTATAAAAAAAATCCTGCACCACACACTACATAATGAGAAAAAAACTCTGACCGTTTTTTTCGTTTAAAACAGCGACTTTGCAGTCTATTTTTGTATTGCATTTATTGATGTATTCTCGTTTTCTTGGTCTAATTTGATAGAATGGAAGATATATTACAGAAATAGAGATGATTTTGATTGGTTTGACAATGACAAGTAGCTTGAAATTGAGCTCAAAGTAGCGAAAATGTTCGATTTTTGACGATGTTCAAGAGTAAACAAATCACACCATGCGTCCAATACACATCAACTGGCGAGTCTGATATTCATGCACAAGTGCTCTGATATTACTTATACCATTTTTACAATGATGCAGTTGTATACATAACAGAAAATCTTCTATTTTTTGTGAGAATAAAAATTCAAAATGGAAAGCAAAAGTAATGTAAGAGGAGCCTGGAGACGTGACTAATGAACAGATAAAATGTTATTTGAGTGCCAGGAATGTCTGTTTTGTTTATTCTGGACCCTATTTTGAAATTGGCATCTTTTGAAATGTGTGAAATTGGCCAAATTGCCAATTTCTGACCACTATTTTGGGTAGTAGAAATTTGTAAATATGCGGTTTCTTGTACTCAATCGATAGAAGAAATGGAGTTCTAGCGAAATAGCTATAATTTTAGTAGACTGAAACATTGGAATTTGCCGAAAATAGGGCTCAAAGTGGGCGAAATCGCTGATGCGTAAATGTCGTCGATACCGCTAATAGAATGTGATTCAGCCAGGTGTAGAAAATCACTTATCAGTGTGTACATGTGTGTTTGTGTCAGTATTATTATAATTTAGTATATAATATTGGTGAATAAACAACAATTGGCAATAAAGTTAAAAGAATTACTATAAAAAATAATTATCGTATCATAAAAACTAAGCACATTAAAAAAAAAATTAAAAAAAAAAAACCCCGGTAAATATGTAGAATTTCTGCAAGCGGCAGCACTCCATGTTACCGTCAGGTGATCGTCAAGTGCCAACTTCGTTTCCTCATATCTCGGTAAGTACTGACCCTAAATTTTTTATATTTATCCTATAACACTTAGAAAAATGCGCTCTTTATTTCTATAAAAAAAACTTTTTTTTTTTTCCAAACATTCGGAGCGCTGGGTTAGAGAACGTATACGTATATACGTTTGGACAGTTAACGAGTTAATTCGTTCCGTGACAGAGCTCGTAACTCAGTTTGCTCGTATATCAAATCAATTTTCCTCATTGAAATGCCGTTAATCCATTCCAGCCCCCAAAAATCACCCTAATTTTTTTGTTACAGGTTTTTAAATAAGAAAAATGTATTTATAAATACAAACATAATAAAAGAGAAATAAAAGAAAATGTAAAGAAATAAACTGGTTTTATAAAAGATATTTACCTTGGAGATCAGGAACCGTCTGGGAACATTTTCTTACGTCAGTGGAATGCTTGAGTCTCGAGGGGCAGGAGAAAATACTTCAGTATAACGCTAATATCAACTCTATGGCTTATTTATCAAAATCAAAATCTTTATTTCCTTGTAAAGCTTACAATGTGTGGTTTACATGTTGAAAAATATTAATTACAAAGAAGGCCACTAGCATGCCTAGGCATTTTGGACAGACTAATTCTAATTCTTACTCTATATTGATATAGGTTATGGAGCAGTACATTTGAACATACATTATTAGATACAGTGGTACCCCGTACAGCTCCCAACTTGAACAGTTATGTAAGTGTATTATTGTAAGTGCTTTTCTAAGTGTATTTTTGGTGGTCTGAAAGGGACTAATATAATTTACATTACAGTGGGACCCCGGATTTCGTGATTAATCCGTTCCAGAGGGCTTAACTTAAACCGAAAATAACTTAATCCGAATCTATTTTCCCCATAAGAAATAATGGAAATTCAATTAATCCGTTCCAGACACTCAAAAGTATTAAAATAAATATTGTTTACACATTAACTTGCACAGTACATGTATATATAAATTACAACTAATACATACAATAGTGTAGTAACTTAACACTTACCTTTATTGAAGAGTTGTTGATGTGTGGAAGATGGAAGGAGGGGGAAGGAAGGAGTAGTATGCTAGTGTTTGGAAGGGGAATCCCCTTCCATTAACACTGCAGGTACCAAGTTCTTTTCTGGGGTTACTGGCCTTTTTCTTTTAATGCCACTAGGACCAGCTTGAGAGTCACTGGAATCCCCTCTCACAAAAAATCTGTCCAGGGAGCTGTGTCTGGCATTTCTTTAAAACATCCCTGAAATGGGACACCACATTGTCATTGTACATGTTGCCAGCACGGCCTGCAACAGCTTTGTTATGGTGAAAATCATCCATAAAGCCTTGCACATCAGTCCATTTGGCACAGATCTCCCTAATCCTTGAAGAAGGCACCGTCTTCCATCTCTGTTCCTCCTCCCTCCCCTCTGGACCATTTTCCTGAACTGTGGTCTATTGTTGCTGTTGCAGATGAAGCTCTTGCAGATCTTCATTGGTTATCTCTTCATTGTCATCCTCCACCAACTCTTCCACATCCTCGGTACTAACATCCAACCCCATGGACTTCCCCAGTGCCACAATTGCTTCCACAACAGGCTCAGGGTTCTGAGGCTCATCCCCAAATCCTTCGAAATCTCTCTCTGGGATGCAGTCTGGCCAAAATTTTCTCCAGGCAGAGTTCAAAGTCCTGGTAGTCACTCCCTCCCAAGCCTTACCTATAAGATTTACACAATGGAGGATATTAAAGTGATCTTTCCAAAACTCTTTTAGGGTCAATTTAGTGTCTGTGGTCACTTCAAAGCACTTTTGAAACATTGCCTTGCTGTAGAGTTTTTTAAAGTTTGAAATGACCTGCTGGTCCATGGGCTATAGTAGAGGAGTGGTATTAGGGGGCAAGAACTTCACTGTGATGAACTTAAATTCCTCCACAATTTGCTCTTCCAAGTCTTGAGGATGACCAGGATCATTGTCCATTATCAGGAGGCACTTGAGGCCCAAATTATTTTCCTAGAGATATTTCTTCACACTGGGGCCAAACACTTCATGGAACCAATCAAAGAAAATTTCCCTAGTGACCCATGCCTTATTGTTAGACTTCCACATCACACACAAATTAGCCTTGGTGACACTGCATTTCTTAAACACACTGGGATTTTCAGAGTGATACACCAGTAAAGGCTTCACTTTAAAATTACCACTAGCATTACTACACAACATAAGAGTTAGCCTGTCTTTCATAGGCTTGTGTCCTGGCAGTGCCTTTTTCTCAAGTGTAATGAAGCTCCTGTTTGGTATTTACTTCCAAAACAGGCATGTTTCATCACAATTAAACACTTGTTCAGGTTTAAATCCTTCAGCCTTTACATAGCTTTGAAATTCATTCACGTATTTTTCAGCCGCACTTTTGTCAGAACTGGCTGCCTCGCCATGCCTTATCACACTATGTATGCCACTACGCTTCTTAAATCTGTCAAACCAGCCTTTGCTGGCTTTAAATTCGCTCACTTCAGCACTTGTTGCAGGCATTTTCTTGACGAGATCATCATGCAACTGCCTTGCTTTTTCAGATATTATTGCCTGTGTAACACTATCTCATTTATACCTATGTATCATTGTACCATGTCTAAATAAACTATTATTATTATTATTATTATTATTATTATTATTAATTGTTTCTCGTTGATCCACACCAACAACAAAATTTCCACATCTTCCAGCACTTGTGATCTTTGTTTTGTGATCATATTTGCACCTTTATAATAATAATAATAATAATAATAATAGTTTATTTGGACATGATACAAAGAATTACATTTGGTTATTGAGATTACATGAGGTGTACATGCCTAAAGCCCCTAATATGCAGGGCATTTTGGGCAGACTTAAAATTAACTTAAAACTAAATTGTAAGAATTTTTGTAGATAGTTTACAATGAGTATAGGTGAGTATTTAAGCTATGAAATTTGAACATAGTTTAGACATGACATTTTTTAAACATAGTTTTGTACTTTTGTCTTCATTATAAAATTAATTAAATTAGATTAAACAAATTAAAGCAATAATAATAATAAAATAATAAAAAGTTATGGTTGATAATTTATAAAATAAGTAAAGTTGCATATCTAAGTTATAAAGTTTGAATATAAATTGAACATATCTATTAATTGTAGCAATTTATTGTAGCAATGCAACTAATTGAGTGAGTGAGATAACAATTTAAAACAATTAATTGCATTGCAGTTAGTTTACGTGGTCATTATAATGTAAGTGTTGTGGAAATAATTAGCTATGTAATATTCATAACAGGTTTTACATTCAATTGATTAGTCAGGTTTTTACGTTAAGTGATTATTCTACTTTGCTGGGAATGTTTGATATTGAGCAATTAGCTTTGGGTGAGAAGGTGGTTTTTTAGCATCGTTTTGAATTGGGGTACAGGTAGGGTTTCTTTGGCAATGACAGGTAATGAATTCCAAATTTTCGTGCCTTTTATATGCATTGAGTTTTTACATAGTGTTAGAAGGACACGGGGAACATCGAGGAGTGATCTGTGTCTAGTGTTATGGTCATGTGTCCTGTTAAAATTGGTAAGGAGAAGTTTGAGTGGTGGGTTAATATTTGCATAGAGTTTTCTATGTATGTAATAGGCACAGTAAAAAGTATGGATGTCTTGTATGGTGAGTAAGTTTAGGTTTTTGAATATTGGTGGAGTATGTTGCCTGGAGTGAGAATTTGTTATCATTCTAACTGCTGCCTTTTGTTGTGTTATTAGTGGTCTGAGATGAGTTATTGATGTAGAGCCCCATGCGCAGATTCCATAGGTGAGGTATGGGTAAATGAGTGAGTGATATAGGGTAAGGAGAGCTGGTTGTGGAACATAGTACCGTATCTTGGATAGTATTCCCACGGTCTTTGAGACTTTCTTGGAGATTTGTTGTATATGTGTCTGAAATTTGAGGCCACTGTCAAGATGGATTCCTAAGAATTTTCCCTCTGTGAGTTTTGTGATAGGGGACCCGTTTATCATTATGTTAAGTGGTGCGTTTGTAGCTCTGTTCCCAAACTGGATAAAATAGGTTTTATCAATATTGAGAGTAAGTTTGTTGGTCATCATCCAGGTAGATATTTTCTGCAATTCAGTATTTGCAGTGTTGGCTAGTGTGTCTGGGCTTGGGTGAGAGATAACGTATGTAGTGTCATCTGCAAAAAGTATGGGTTTGAGTAGTTGAGATGCATTTGGTAGGTCGTTAATGTAAATGAGAAAGAGTAGTGGGCCAAGAACACTTCCCTGTGGGACACCTACGGTAATAGTTTACGCGGTGGAGCTAGCTCCATTTGTGTACACATATTTGTTTCTGTTGCTAAGGTATGATTTTAGGTAGTTTAGGGAGTGTCCTCTTATACCATAGTGCGATAATTTTAAGTGTAACAGATCATGGTCAACTGTATCAAAAGCTTTACGTAAATCAATGAAGATTCCCACTGGGATTTCTTTTTTCTCAAGGGCGGTGTCAATTATTTCTAACATGTGTATAATGGCATCATTTGTATTTTTATTAGGCCTGAATCCAAATTGACAGTGGTTGAGTACGTTGTTGGAGGTGAGGTAGGAATATATTTGTCTATGAATTAATTTTTCAAAGATTTTGGAGAGAAGGGGTAAGTTAGATATCGGTCTGTAGTTATTCAGGTCTGCTTGATCTCCTCCCTTATGTATTCACAACAACAGCGTTCTTGATTTGATTTGCCTTGGCCAAAATGGTACTGATGGTTGAATAGGGTTTGCCATAGAGCCTGGCCAGCTCTGCCATACGCACTCCACTTTCATATTTTTCAATTATCTCCTTCTTCAGTTCTACCATATTTCTCACTTTCCTTACCGCAGGGCTGGCACTAGGAGCTTTCTTTGGACCCATGGTGGCTTATTTAGCAGTTACAGGCACTAAAAACAGTGGAAAAATGACAAAATGTATGGTATGAATGCGTGGGTGGCGCGGGTGGCACTCACTCGCTGGTAAACAATGGCACACTGACTCTGGATGGAGCGTTGTGCCGTCCCAGGGCACGTGTAGCGTCCAAGACGAATAGCATTTTCCGAGCGGATCATCGTTTACCGAACCATTATTTTTACGGAAAAATGTATCGTCTTCTGAATTTATCGTTATCCGATGCCAACGAAATCCGGGGGCCCACTGTATTCCTTACGGTAACAAATTCGTTCGGTAACGGCACTCGAACAGCCTTCTGGAATGAATTATGGCTGAAACTCGGGGTACCACTGTACATACATAATTAGATACTACATATGTACCTAATTAGGTACATACACAATTAGATTTAAGCCTCCCATTACTCATTATTTCCCCCCAATGCATCTGACAACCCTTCATGGATAGTAGCATTAGGACTCTCTCCCATTGTATCTGACAGAACACTGGTATGGTGATGGGCATTAGGTGCATGGACATAATGTGTGTGAAGATAATGGTGAGAGTTATTACTCTTTCACATTGTGTAGTTGGTAAGGAGGGTGTAAGTGTAAGGTGATCTGAGCTGCTGCACTTAAACCACTGACCATGACCATCTGATGTCACCCAACATAAATTTTTAAATCCACAGTTCTTCACCAATCTCCATCAAACAAGTGAACTCTCAACACATGAATAAAATGAACATACAAAGTTATCAATGCATTGGCTGTAAAACAAAAAATGAATATTGGTAATTCATCTTTGACTAAAAGTTAATTAAATCTAAAGTTCTTGACATATCACTGCCAAATAAATATGGGTTTTGGATACATGCATAAAATGAAGATTCATTGTATGAATGAATTCAGGGAAAAAGAAAGCTTGAGAAAAAATAATTTATTGAAAAGAATTTGAATATTTACAAAGATTGTTTCTGCAGATTTGCCTTAACAGTTACTTCTTAAGTGCTTAGATTGTATGAGTGGGTGATGTTTAGTTGGGGGCCTACTGTACAGCTGATAAGACTACTACCCCTGTGGTTTAGCGCTTCTATTTGATTATAATAATAATGATAAGACTACTGCTATCTGGGAAGATAAAGGGAATATTTTGAGGAGCTGTCAGATGTTATTGAAAGTGGCAATGATTTCATGCATTGGGCAGGGCACTACAACATTTTGTAGGGGTGAGAAAGAGCCAGACTTGTGGGGAAGCAATGTGTGTGAGGCAGTAGATAGAATTAGAGGGGTAAAAGCAGCTTAGATAGTTGGGATTAAGACAGAAGTGTTAAAAATAGATGGGGATATAGTTTTGGAGTTGGTGTAATTGTTCAACATACTATATGCATGAAGAAAGGAAGGAAGGATGTCAGGGGATTGGCAGGTTGCATGCATAGTTCCTGTTTATGAGTGGGGGGGAGGGAGAAGAGAACAAGAGAGTGTGTAATAATCATGCAGAAATAAGCCTGTCGAATATACCAGGTAAAGGGTATGGTAAGAAATAATTGCTGAGGCACAAGGACTTAGAAACGGTAGGGGCTGTGTAAACAAAGTGTCTACATTGAAGCGTGACTACTGTAATTGGATAAAGGTAAGGAATATTTTGTCACATACATGGATTTAGAAAAGGCATATGATATGGTGGATAGGCAAGCAGTGTGGTAGATGTTGCAAATATATGGAAAAGTGAGTAGGTTATTAAGAGCAGTAAAAGTATTTGTGGATAGTGAGGCTAGTGTAATGGTATAATGGAGAGGGAATATTTTCCAGTAAGATTAGGCCTTAGATAAGGCTGTGTGATGTCACCATAGGAATGCTAAGGTTTTGGAAAAAATGTGGGATTAAAAGAACAAATTTGAAATAAGTGGGAATTGTCATAGTTGTTCTTTGCCAATAACAGTTCTTTTAGGAGATTCTGTTTAAGAATGATGGTATGATCAGGATTATAAGCTCTAGAAATAAGATGTGCTTTCAAATGAGACTTCAGAGCAAGAACAATCCTGACTTAACAGAACTGGCAACCTGTTGAACAAGCTAGGAGTTAAATAATTAAGGCTCTTTCTGCGAGTAATTTCTCCTCGACAGCAAGAGGTTCGTTGAGCCTGAAAGGGTTTCACAACAATTCGCAGGAACAATCCTGAGCCCTATCAGCAAGATACTTTCCATCAATTTAGAAAGGAACATAAGATTAAAATCAGGTTGACAGTTTGACATTTTCTGAATCAAGGAAGGCTTCTTGAAGAGCAGGATAATTGAAAAATATCTGCTTTGAAAATGATTGATCAACACAGTTATGAAAGGAGCAGTACTTTGATATCCAGGCAAGATCTTTGAAACTTTCATATGCTCTGTTGCACAGTATCTTATGAGAATCCATGATATACTGTTTCCCCATAGATATCTCCCCCCCACCCCCCCTCTCTGCCAACTAGAACAGACTGAGAAAAGGTATTCTGTGAAATATCACAAGCCAGGACAATTCAAAGAATTTTACATTCATATTATAAAGTTATGTGACTTCTAGGGGGTAAACTGTTGCCTAAGAGTAAAACAAATTGACATCAATAAAAGTATTAAAGCAAAATCCAGCCTAGGGCTCGATTCCCTCACAAAGTCAAAGAAAAGCACTAAGCATGTGGGCAATACAAGATTTGAAAACAATGACCATAAAGGAAGGTTAAATTAAACCTTTTAAAAAAAAAATATATTTAGACATTTGCACCCAAAACCACTACAGTACTACACCAATACACATCAAGAAATTCACCCATGTTACACCACAATGTACCTTTAGCAGACTGTTCAAGTAGGCCAACCTGTTCCTGAAAGGTATTAATTGCAGAGACAAAACATATTCACAGCTCATGGCAGGCTTGTAAGAAAAATACCTTAGACATGACCAGACTGGCTGCTAGTGCTCACTCCTACTGGCATATACACCATTCTTGCCTCTCCTACCCTACACCCATACAAGACACAGATAACAGTGAGGTATCCTTCAGTTCATCTCCTACCCTAAAAATAACACCATACATTACCTACAAAAATGGTAAGCACCTCAGAATAACATATCAACTATATATGCATTGAATCATGGCTGCTGCTTTCCAACTTTCTCCCTGTGATGCTGTGATGTCATAATTTCACCAAAACAATCTGACATAATTTTACACAATTTTTTCCCTTTTTCCACATCATAATTGTATATATCTTAGCCAAAAATGATTGTTTTACATTACAAAATTTGTTTTACATTAAGGCATGTTAAAAAAAGATTGCCTTCATAACACCCCAATCACCAGACCATGGGTCTCGCTCAGCTTTCTGTATCCATTCTGATGCGGCTCGGTCAAAAAAAAAAAAATCAGTCTACAGTAATGAGAGCAAAACATCACTGAAAAGACAAGAAAATGTCGTCATTATAGCAAGCACTAACCTTTATCTTGCTTGCCTTGGTGTGCTCTACTTATAAACTCAGATAAAGATACACCGAAACTTAAAAATATAAAGCCAAACAACACAACTATTAACTATTACCCCCACAAAATGAGCAGTTACTCAGCAGATGTGTGAAACTTATTCATTGTAAAAGTGGGCCCAATGAGCCAACAATTTATGCTTTATAGCCATATTCCTACATAAACCTTAAAACTAGGAAAATGCATCATAACAGTGTGCTAGTCAAACACTGGCCATGCCTTTTACCCACACCATATAACCTGATTTGTTAGTGAATAGGTTTCCTCTCTTACTCTACATTACAATTCCACATAACCACACAAGATTAACTTGGTTTACATTAGTACAAAAGTCAGAAATAAGTAATTATCATTACCACTTAGTACATTTCTTCCCAGTACCACAAATATCCACCTACCAAGATGGATAATTGACTTTAAATAATGCACTCCCAGGTCCTTCACATTAGTTTTTCACTCTGACATATAAAGAAATCTTGATCATTTTGTCTATTACTTTTAACTTGTTGCAATACATTTCGTTATTAGCAAGATGACTTCCAGTTCTTAGCACGGCTTACATGGTTTCTATTAGGCCTGTTTCTTATACATATTAGTCTAGTCCAGGTGCACCAATTAATTTTTACATACTGCTGCTTATCACATTATCCCTGTGCCCCACAGCAGTCTATATGAAGTACAACAGGCTACTCCTACAACACATCTGAGAAAATGGCAGTCTTTCCTCCCTCCCTGCCCCCTAAAAAAAAAAAGATTGTGTAGGTAATCAAAAAAAAATTGTTGATCTGTGAGAATTTAGAAAACACTGGAATCATTGCTAATGACCCTCAGAAGATGGACCTCTGAGGCCTTCACTTAACCTGTCACTCCTAGGAACCCAGGAGTTGCCCTATCTTTTGGTGATTTCCCTTCCCCCCATTCAAATTATAAGTGGGTCCTGGAGAATCAAACAAAAAAAAAAGCATCTTTTTTCATGGTCCAAAATCCATTAGCGATCAAGTTTTCCCATAAACTGTATCCCTTAAAACATTTGGCCCAGAAGCCCAAGGGACACAGAAATAGAACACACATGAGACACATCAGCCAGCCCTTAAAGAAAAAAAGGTAGATAACGTACCTTACCTAGGTATGTAAAACTGATGACTACCACCAAAAACACACATCAGGAAAATCTGATACCCCTCACCTCCAGTTCAACTCTCTTCTTTCCTCTAGGTGGTCAGGGAGATGCCATCTACTCGCCCACTGCACACCACTGCAGAACAAGAGCAGATAAGTGATCTACACACTACATTATGTACATTATTTACGTAAGGGATAATGCATCAGCCACTACATTCTGTCTCCTTTACATAACGAAATGCCAAGCTCATAGGTTGGCACAATAACGTATCACCGGGGCAGTCTGGTGTATTTACCCAGAACTGTAGTGGTCATTCATCTTCACTAGCAAGCAAGAGAGAGAGAGAGAGAGAGGGATAGAGGATGTAAAATCCATACTTCCAGATGGAAAACAAGAGAGCATCACATTGTTAGCCCCCTCACTGTCAGGATCATCAAAATTAAAAGTGCTGACAATGTCAGAAGTTTAAAAAAAAAATTCTGAAATGGTAGAAAATGTTTTTCTGTCGTAGTTCCAAGAATACGAAATTTGATGGAAAACTTGCAGAATTATGCAGGAACATAGTTGACAGTCTGGACGAGATTTATGCATCAGCGATTTTGCCCACTTTTAAGCCAATTCCATTGTCAACTAAATCTTTAGCTATTTTTGCTAGTACATATGTCTTCAGTTCTATTGATTGAGCACAAGAAACTTCCCATTCAACTATCAGAACAACTATATAAAGTGTACAGAAGTAGGTAATTTGGCCATTTTTACATAATAGAAGATTTACTGTTATGTAATATTGTAATAATTGTATAAATAATATCAGCGCATTTGTGAACGTATATTAGACCCACCATTTAATGTGTATTGGACATGTGATGTGATTTGTTTACTCTCGAACATGGGCAAAAATCGAACATTTCTGCTATTTTGAGCTCAATTTCAAGCTATTTTCAGTACTAAAACCCATCAAAATCATCTCTATTTCTGTAATATATTTTCCAGTGAATACAACCGTTAAAAACCATACAAAAATACACTGCAAAGCTGCTGTTTTAATCCAAAAACAGTCTCAATTTTTGTTTTTCATTATGCACTGCATCCTGCAGGAGTTGTTTTATACAGTGCACACTTACCACATAGATGCATTCTCTCATATCTAGGCCCAAATTTACCACTCACAGCTTATCTGAGTGAGCTGAGCTCATGACGTAGTACTATGGCTTGGACCCTGGGTTAAAAGCCGTAGAACTATGGGACAGATCTTCAAAGGGTTAAACTGTCAAAACATAGATCTACATTTTTACTGCCAGTGCTCCAAATATTTTTTTTTTTTTTTTTTTTTTGAATAAAGAGGACAATTTTCTGTGTAATAAGACCAAAAAAAAAAAAAATTTAGGGTTAGTACTTAATGAGATATAAGGCCACAAAGTTGGCACTGGATGCTCACCTGATGGCAACATGGAGTCCTGCTGCTTGCAGAAGTGTTGCCGATGTACCTTTTTTCTCGTTTTTATTTTAATTTTAAAATTTTTATGTTCTGATAATTATAATTTATAGTACAGCCTCTCCTCACTTAATGACTGAGTTCCGTTCCTAAGACCACATCGGTAAACGAATTCGTCGCTAAGTAAGGAGCATACTCTAATGATAGTGGGTTTGCGTCACTTCGGATTCCTCGATGAGTGCAGTCTGGAAAGAGGTACGGAAACTGAGTGGTAAATTCTCCCCCAACCCGGCTCCTGTTCTTCGGGTTGCCAGTGTCAATATAGCACACCCTCTTGCCATTGCCACTGAAATTGGTAATCATCTGGTCCGTATTTCTCAGGGGCTCCATCTATGCCCCTCGTTAATTTCTTCTAAGTCTGCCAGCGAGTTAGAACCCTTAGACTTTTCGTCTCTCAGAGAAGAATCTTATAATCTGTTCCAGACAAAAATATTCACAATTTTTTTTTTTTAACAATTAAATCAGTATTACATACCTTTATTGAAAACTAATGCTGGCTTCTGGAAGATAGGGAGGAGTTAGTGTTTGGAAGGGGAATAACCCTCCATAAAGACTTCAGGTAACAAGTCCTTATCTGAGGTTACTTCCCTTCTTGGTCTTTTAATGCCACTAGGACCAGCTTGAGTCACTAGAAGCCTGTTGCACAAAATAACTGTCCAGAGTCCTCTGTTTCTGGCGCCTGTTTAACATTTTCCTGAAGTGCAACATGGCTCTGTCACTGAACTGGTTGCACAGATGGCTCATTTCAGCTTGCTCAGGGTGGTTTTGTTCAACAAATGTCTGCAACTCAATCCACTTTGAACACATGTCCCTAACCACTGAAGAAGGCACCTTCTTCACTCCCTCTTCCTCCTCCTGTGAAGCAATGACCTCAGCTCTGGTCTGATGCTGTTCCACTTCCAGCTCTTGCAGCTCTTCAGTTGTTAGCTCTACCCTGTGCTCCTCCACTAACTCTTCCACATCCTCACCACTCACCTCCAATCCCAGGCTCTTCCCCAATGCCACTATAGAGTCCACAACAGGCACAGGGTCGTCAGGGTCAGCTTCAAATCCTTCAAAATCCCTCTTTTTTTCAACACAATCCGGCCACAGTGGTCTCCAAGCAGAGTTCAAAGTCCTGGAAGTCACTCCCTCCCAAGCATTACCTATAAGGCCTATGCAATGCACGATATTGAAGTGATCTTTCCAGAACTCTCTTATGGGTCAATGCAGAGGCTGAGGTTACATCAAAGCACCTTTGAAACAATGCTTTGGTGTACAGTTTCTTGAAGTTTGCAATGACCTGCTGGTCCATGGGCTGGATGAGAGGAGTGGTGTTAGGAGGCAAGAACTTCACTGTGATGAAACTAAACTTATCAGACAAAAAGT
Source organism: Cherax destructor (assembly GCA_009830355.1). NCBI lineage: Eukaryota > Metazoa > Arthropoda > Malacostraca > Decapoda > Parastacidae > Cherax > Cherax destructor. The sequence continues at coordinate 32,031 of WNWK01010144.1, read as the reverse complement.
CTTCCAAGTTGTGAGGATGAGCAGGAGCATTGTCCAGTACCAGGAGGCACTTGAGTGGCAATTTCTTTTCCAGGAGGTATTTCTTCACACTAGGGCCAAACACTCCAGTCAACTATTCCACGAAAAAGTCCTTAGTGACCCATGCATTAGTGTTAGCCTTCCAATACACACACACATTATTCCTGTTAACATTGTGTTTCTTGAAGGCTCTGGGATTTTCTGAGTGATACACCAGTAAAGGTTTCACTTTAAAATCACCACTGGCATTGGCACAAAGCATAAGAGTTAGCCTGTCTTTCATAGGCTTGTGTCCTGGCAGTGCCTTTTCCTCCTGAGTAATGAAGGTCCTCTTTGGCATTTTCTTCCAAAAGAGGCCTGTTTCATCACAATTAAACACTTGTTGGGGTTCGAATTTTTCAGTGTCTATGAACCCCTTGAATTCCTGCACAATTTTTTCAGCTGCACGTTTGTCTGAGCTGGCTGCCTCACCATGCCTCACAACACTGTGTATGCCACCACGTTTCTTAAACCTCTCAAACCAGCCTCTGCTGGCTTTAAAATCACTCGCATCAGCACTGGTTCCAGGCATTGTCTTGACAAGATCTGCATGCAACTGCCTTGCCTTTTCACAAATTATCGCCGTGGAAATACTATCACCCGTTATCTGTTTTTCATTGATCCACACCAGCAATAACTTCTCAACCTCAATAACCTCAATAACTTCTCCAAACGTAAATCAACGTTTTATGAATACTATCACCCGCTATCTGTTTTTCATTGATCCACACCAGCAATAACTTCTCAACCTCAATAACTTCTCCAAACGTAAATCAACGTTTTATTTTTCCTGCCTCCAAATTTGGCAAGATTGGCCTGAGATGCCTAGTCAGTATAGAATGGGTCTTAACACTTGGTGTGCACAGTATTTAAAAAAAAATCTGGGACCACTTAGTACCTTGTGGGAGCACCAGTTCAATTGAGCGCCACCTAGAAAAAACAGCGCGACAAGCGCCAGGGATTCACTGATGCCATGTCTATTAACTCTCCCCTTTTAAGAGGAAAGCGATGTTGATTCTAAGTTAAGTGGCTTTGAGATGGATGTGGCGACAAGTGGTTGAGGAAATATAAAAAGAAAAAACTTGAAAATAACCCATTTGCAACATTTGTGCCACATCCTTTTCAATTTTGATAATAAAGGTAGTGTCATCCTGCCAGAATGTCCTATAACCTGTGCCCTAAGTAAAGAGAAACGTTTCTGGAACATGTGTAATACGTGTTCGACAAGCTGGCTGACTGGGTGAGTGGGTGGGTGACTGGGTAATTGACTTTGGATGTCTCTATCTCTCTTTCTGTCTCTGCCTATCTCTGTCTCACAGGTGCACATAAGTACAGTTATCATACATAGTGTAAATTACCTAGGATAACCCAAAAAATGCAGACAAAGTGCTATACTGTGCTTTTAGATATAATGCATAATGAGCATGACTGGCAAGTAATACGCATTTTCAACTGATCAGGAATCAGACGTGACGACTCTGCATTGTGTGTAATACCTGTTGGTTCTTGAGCGGCTCTTGAGAGACAGACCGAAAGAGAGAGACAGGCAGACAGAAAGAGAGACAGACAGACAGAAAGAGAGACAGGCAGACAGAAAGAGAGACAGGCAGACAGAAAGAGAGACAGGCAGACAGAAAGAGAGACAGGCAGACAGAAAGAGAGACAGGCAGACAGAGAGAGAGACAGGCAGACAGAAAGAGAGACAGGCAGACAGAAAGAGAGACAGAGAGACAGGCAGGCAGACACAGAGAGACAGGCAGACAGAAAGAGAGGCAAACAGAAAGAGAGAGGCAGACAGAAAGAGGCAGACAGAAAGAGGCAGACAGAAAGAGGCAGACAGAAAGAGGCAGGCAGACAAACAGAAAGACAGGCACACAGAGACAGGCACACAGAGAGAGAGACATTCAGACAGAGAGAGAGAGACATTTAGACAGAGAGAGAGACAGGCAGAGTGGCAGACAGAAAGAAAGACAAAGAGAGAGAGAGAGAGACAGGCAGACAAAGAGACAGACAGAGCCAGGCAGACAAAGAGAGACAGAAAGAGCCAGGCAGACAAAGACAGAGAGAGAGACAGGCAGACAAAGACAGACAGAAAGAGACAGGCAGACAGAAAGAGACAGGCAGACAGAAAGAGACAGGCAGACAGAGACAGGCAGACAGAAAGAGACAGGCAGAGAGAGACAGAGACAGGCAGAGAGAGCAGGCAGAGACAAAGAGAGGCAGACAAAGAGAGGCAGACAGAGAGAGAGACAGGCAGGCAGACAGAGAGAGAGACAGGCAGGCAGACAGAGAGAGAGAGAGGCAGGCAGGCAGACAGAGAGAGAGAGAGACAGGCAGGCAGACAGAGAGAGAGAGAGAGACAGGCAGGCAGACAGAGAGAGGCAGGCAGAGAGAGAAACAGGCAGGCAGACAGAGAGACAGGCAGGCAAGCAGAGAGAGAGAGAAATACAGCCAGGCAGACAGAGAGAAATACAGCCAGGCAGACAGAGAGAGATACAGCCAGGCAGAGAGAGAGAGAGAGAAGAGATACACAGGCAGAGAGAGAGAGAGAAATACAGCCAGGAGAGAGAGAGAGAGAGAGAGATACAGCCAGGCAGAGAGAGAGAGAGAGAGAGAGATACAGCCAGGCAGAGAGAGAGAGAGAGATACAGCCAGGCAGAAGAGAGAGAGAGAGAGAGAGATACAGCCAGGCAGAGAGAGAGAACATCAGGCAGAGAGAGAGAGAGAGATACAGCCAGCAGAGGAGAGAGAGAGAATACAGCCAGGCAGAAGAGAGAGAGAGATACAGCCAGGCAGACAGAGAGAGATACAGCCAGGCAGACAGAGAGAATACAGCCAGGCAGACAGAGAGAGAGAGATACAGCCAGGCAGACAGAGAGAGAGAGAGATACAGCCAGGCAGACAGAGAGAGAGAGAGAGAGAGCAGCAGCAGAGAGATACAGCCAGGCAGACAGAGAGAGAGATACAGCCAGGCAGACAGAGAGAGAGAGAGATACAGCCAGGCAGAGAGAGAGAGAGATACAGCCAGGCAAAAGAGAGAGAGAGAGAGAGAGAGATACAGCCAGGCAGAGAGAGCAGCAGAGAGAGATACAGAGAGAGAGATACAGCCAGGCAGAGAGAGAGAGAGATACAGCCAGGCAGAGAGAGAGAGAGATACAGCCAGGCAGAGAGAGAGAGAGAGATACAGACCGGCAGGCAGACAGAGAGATACAGACCGGCAGACAGAGAGATACAGACCGGCAGACAGAGAGATACAGACCGGCAGACAGAGAGAGAGATACAGACCGGCAGACAGAGAGAGAGATACAGACCGGCAGACAGAGAGAGAGATACAGACCGGCAGACAGAGAGAGATACAGACCGGCAGACAGAGAGAGATACAGACCGGCAGACAGAGAGAGATACAGACCGGCAGACAGAGAGAGAGATACAGACCGGCAGACAGAGAGAGATACAGACCGGCAGACAGAGAGAGAGATACAGACCGGCAGACAGAGAGAGAGATACAGACCGGCAGACAGAGAGAGAGATACAGACCGGCAGACAGAGAGAGAGATACAGACCGGCAGACAGAGAGAGAGATACAGACCGGCAGACAGAGAGAGAGATACAGACCGGCAGACAGAGAGATACAGACCGGCAGACAGAGAGAGAGATACAGACCGGCAGACAGAGAGAGATACAGACCGGCAGACAGAAAAGATACAGACAGGCAGACGAGAGAGAGATACAGACCGGCAGACAGAGAGAGATACAGACAGGCAGACAGAGAGAGATACAGACAGGCAGACAGAGAGAGAGATACAGACAGGCAGACAGAGAGAGAGATACAGACAGGCAGACAGAGAGAGAGATACAGACAGGCAGACAGAGAGAGAGATACAGACAGGCAGACAGAGAGAGAGATACAGACAGGCAGACAGAGAGATCAGACAGCAGAAGAGAGATACAGACAGGCAGACAGAGAGAGATACAGACAGGCAGACAGAGAGAGATACAGACAGGCAGACAGAGAGAGATACAGACAGGCAGACAGAGAGAATACAGACAGGCAGACAGAGAGAGAGATACAGACAGGCAGACAGAGAGAGATACAGACAGGCAGACAGAGAGAGAGATACAGACAGGCAGACAGAGAGAGATACAGACAGGCAGATGATGCCAAGCGAGAAGTGTT
>WNWK01010144.1:16762-27697 GCA_009830355.1 Cherax destructor | reverse complement strand
ATGCTGTCTTACAAAGTCAACATAAGACTGACCCAGCTGCCTTCTGCCGAGTTTGAATTCTTTCCTATACTTGGCAGGAATACATTGATAAGCCCCAAGAACAGTGGTTTTCACAATGCGATAGTTACCAAAGTCATCATTACCAAGGATGGACGTAAACTCTTGTGCCTTACCCAACAACGCAGTATGCACCAGTGACGCCCAATGAATCTCAGGCCACCCTAAAGCTCGAGCCTGGTTTTCAAATGCTTTGAAAAACTGTTCAGGCTCTGCTTCAACAAAACGAGGAACAAAATGTACTGTCCTTTGCAAATTGAATTCATCTACAGTCTGATGGAATTGCCTCCTCTCCTTCTCTCTATCAAACTCCTCCTTAGCAAATGCACGCTGTTCTTTAGTTTGTTCAAGAGTGAGTCTGGCTAGTTCAAGTGCCAATGAACCATACTCACCTGTCGATAAACCCCACACCTGAGACTTGCTGGTTTTGCTCAGGAGTTTTGTCTCTCCCATTTTGTAGAAACCTTAAATGGTGACCTACAGTTAACAGCTCCTGTAGCGGGAGAAACACGAGACTGATATGCCATAGTTTCAGTTTGTAGTTTACTCCTTATAATATCACGCAGCTGAGCAGCAGTAAGGGTACGGTGATAATCAATACCAATAGAACGAGCGATACGCCAACAACACTAGAGAGAGAGTTTGGGCAACTTTAGTAGAATGAACTCAGACACTAATCGTCTGACTCGAATAGGTGGCATTTACCCCAACTTAACACGCTGTAGCTATGCACGGTACGACTGCAGCTTACTCATACGATAACGCTGACACGCAATAGCAAACCAAATTGCAGAATACTCACACAATAGCAAGGCTGACCATAGCGAAGCGAATGCAAAGATGACACACAAAATTCGTGAAGCGTTGGCAAAGCGTAAGCAATGCCAGATAGCAAGCTATCTAGATACAAGACTAGCTCCTGCTCCAACTTCAACTCTAGGCTCAACTCCTGCTCTAAGTCTCCAAATTCAGCTCCGGGACAGGCTACCCATATTACAACCTCAGGTTCAATGGCCTGTTATCCTGAGTGTAAAAGGGAGCTTGGAGCAAAGAAACACAGTAGAAAATGCTTTGAATTTGTATTTCCTTCACCAAGCAATTATGATTATATCAGACTTGTCTTTTCCTTCACCAAGTATTAGATAAGGCTTTGTACAAGTATGTACACTATATACAGAGAGAGTAGTAATAGTGCACGCCACGGTCGTCAAGGCAAAACACCAGCCAATAGACAGAGACAACCTTTCACAACCAGCTCAATGCAGTAATTCCAATGACAAATTTGCGAGTGGTAACCACATCGCCTTTGCCATTGTCAAACTCGCATTATGATTGGCTGAATCGAGTCGTTGATTTGATGATGGGGCCCCATCTCAAACCCTTAACGATGGTTTGCTGGTTGGAGGGGAGCCTATGTGGGTGTGTTTAACATGCTCTGAATAAAGGGTACGTACTCTTTGCATGCAACAATAGCAGTGGTACTTGTGTTAAGTTTCTTGATTTGTTTTTTAGTGAGTTTATCATCAAGGAGATTGGTACTTGGGAGTGTGCTAGCTAGAGATGATCCCATGGTAGATAAGTAATTATTAATAGTATTGGCTTTTTCAGTAGGCTCAATATGTGGTTCATTGGGTTTGGTTAGGACAATATCTCTGTTTTGGTAAATCTCTGAGAACCAAGGATTTGTGTGTGTGTGTGTGTGTGTGTATGTGTGTGTGTATGTGTGTGTGTATGTGTGTGTGTATGTGTGTGCGTGCATGCGTGCGTGTGCGCGCCAGGTCGTCTTCGTATCACCTTTTATTTCAGTGAACCTACTAGCATAATACTGTTCCTTATAAGTGTGGTAAGTACTGATGTGTTGTTTTTTATTTGTTCTATAGTTATTAAGCCCAATCTGTATTGTTTTTCATAGTTATGTTTTTTACCAGTGGACCTGAGGATGCTATTTGTTAGCCATGAGCTACTTAGTGTCTACTGTGAGATCACTTGTTCAGCTGTGTTGCCAGAAGTGCATGGACATAGCAATTTAAATTACAATACTATCAGAACTGTAGCATCTTAATTCATGCTTCATGAGATAAAGTATTAATTGCCATTTCAGTAGTGTGTAAGAAGGGTAAAAAAAAAGAAAAAAAGTTTTAACTAATGGTTATTCAAACATTGCACATTGGACACCGTGAACTTAAATGTAATTACTACTTGTCAGCTGTTGCCACAATTTCACAAACTTAAATAAATCATAGTATAACTATAAATATTTATATTTACAATATAAATAATTAATTTCTTTAACATAGTTTCACATTTTTTTAGTTTAAGAAAATCTGCAATAAATAATATATTTTCAGCTTTCTGGTCATTCCTGTACTTCATTGGGTTCTGTTACTTGACTAACCAGTGGAGCAATGCTCAGACACCTGCATTTGGTGTCAACAACATGCAAGCAGCCATTGCCTTCAGCTTCTTTTCAATCTTCCCTTGGGTAAGATAATGAATTTTTTCAAACATGAAAACTAGAATAATTTAAAAAGCTAAGTTGAGTTGTAGTAATGGTGGTAATAATTGTGGTGTCATCATTCTGGATTGCATGTGCTCTTAATGTGTGTTACTTTGCTATTTACCCTCTTCTGAGTCATTTTTATTTTGGAAAATTTTCACATCCCCTCTGGTTACATTTGAGAATGGACCATGGTTGCTAAGTTTAAGTAAATGTTAAGGGCTGCAAAATAATTTTCAAGACAGTAGATATATTTCATAACAGATTCTGTCATATGGTTTATTCTAATATCAAATACAGTGGACCCTCGCTATTTGAACACTCCAAAACTCACCCTTTTATATACTTTATTGAGACATGGTACAATGATACATGGTAGAAAAGAAATATAGTTATTAATGAGATGTACATGCCAAAAGCCCCTAATATGCTGTGCATTGCGGGCATAAGTTTATCACTAAAAGCTTTTATAAGTGTACTTTTGGGGGTCTGAAATGGACTAACCTAATTTACATCATTCATTATGGGAATAAATTCGTTTGGTAACAGCCCTTGAACAGCATTCTGGAATGAGGGTGAGTTTTGGAGTGTTCGAATAGCGAGGGTCCACTGTACTTCCTTCAGTTTCCCATGAGCTATCCAGCTGATATTACTATATATACAGTGAAACTTGACATAACGCCAGGCTCGTGTTCCTGAAATTGATGCTTTATGTAATTTCATGCTACGTAATGTGAATACATGTGGGAAAAAATTGGGTTAAGCTGATAAAACCTCAAAAAAAAAAAGACGAAGCAGTTTTTTTAAAATTTATTTAATTAAAAATAATGAAGCTTATGACACCTTACATTGTATATGTCATTGCTTGTTGATCTAGAAATGTCATGTACCCAAACCCTAAATTTTCTTTATAAAGCCTGGGGGTGAGGGGTAACGGGTGTCTGATGCAGAATACTATACGGTCCCTCGGTTTTCGTGCATCTCCAAACTCGAACATTTATGTAAGTGTATTTTCATAAGTGCTGTTGCAAGTGTATTTTTGGGGGTCTGAAATAGACTAACCTACGTGACATTATTTCTTAAGGAAGTAAATTCGTTCGGTAATGGCACTTGAGCAGCATTCTGGAACGAATTTTCGGCGAAAACTGAGGGACCACTGTACAGTGGACCCCCGAGTTTTGGTCATAATTCATTCCAGAAGGCTGTTAAAGTGCCATTACCGAACGAATTTGTTCCCTTAAGGAAAAATGTAAATTAGATTAGTCCTTTCAGACCCCCAAAAATACACATACAAAAGCACTTACAATATTAAACTTACATAATTGTTCGATTTCCAAGGTGACCGAAACTCTGGGGTCCACTGTACAGTGAACCCTTGGTTTTTGTGAGTCTTGGTTATTATGAATTTTGGTTATCGACAACTTTTTTCGTCAAAATATAGCCTTGGTTTTCATGTTTTCCCTTCGATTTCGGCCTGCCACAGACGCATTCAGTGCCAGTCTGCTATTATTTCTCGGTGAGTGAGCATCACACCCTGCATTCATAAACATTTCGCAATACAGTACAGTAATGCAGTGTTTTTCATGCTAGCAACTGCTAAATAAGCCACCATGGCCCCAAAGAAAGCTCATAGTGTTGGTAAAGAAGGTGAGAAACATGATAGAATTAAAGAAAGAAACCATAGCAAAGTACCAAATTGGAGGAGGAAGAGAGAGGGGAGAATGTGCCTTCTTCAGTGATTCAGTGATTTTACTATATGTACGATACTAAAGCAGCAGGAGTCGATAAAGGCTGTAGCGCCAACCAGCGATAAAGTGTAGCATTAACAGTGTAGCAAGTAAGTTAAGCGATTAAGCAATAGAAAAAGGACGACATGAAACTTAACTCCTCCAATGTTATTGGAGGTATATAGGACCACTGACAACACCGCCGCCACATCTATACGGCTTATGCTGCCAGTGGCCCTGATAACCCAACACCACCACCACTAGTCATACGTAATGACATATTTGATTCATTCTAGAATATATATCAAGTTTCTATGTTAATAATATTATTTATTATGTCATATTAGATGAATTGTGATAGATAAAAAACTGTAGAGTTAATATTGGTGTCATATTCAAGCATTTTGTCCTGTCTCCAAACAATAAACTTTCTCTCCCCTCCCGTCTTCCATACACCAACAAGAGTCTTCATTAAAGTGTGATGTTAAATGTTCATTTATACATTTTTTTAGTGTTTTAAATTGATTTGTCATTCTTTTCTGTATGTAAATCTATACAGTGGACCCTCGGTTAACGAATACCCCGGAAATCGTGCAATTATGTAAGTATAATTTTGTAAGTTCTTGTGGAAGTGTATTTTTGGGGGCTGAAATAGACTAACCTACGTGAAATGTTTCCTTAAGGGAGTAAATTCGTTCGGTAATGGCACTTGAGCAGACTTCAGGAGTGAAGTTTTTACGAAACTCGGGGGTCCACTGTACAGTGGACCCCCGGCTAACGAAAGGTTTAGATAACGAAAAAATCGCTTAACGAAAGCTTTTTTCGCTCTTGGATAGCGAAATGCATTAAACCTGTCTGCCTGCGCAGGACGCAGGACACCTGCCAGTGAAGCGTTGTTTACCATTGAGAGCTTACCTAGCGCGCTCTTTCAAACATTCACAATACATTTGGTGTCTTTTTGGTGGTATATAGTGATTGTCATTGTGAAATAAGTCTTCATGGGTCCAAAGAAGCTTCCTAGTGGCACCCCTGTGGTAAAGAGAGTGAGGAACACCATCGAACTGAAGAAGGAGATTGTTGAAAAATATGAAAGTGGCGTACGTCTGAGTGATCTTGCCAGGATGTACAAGAAAAGTGCATCTACTATCGGCACTATCCTGGCAAAGAGAAATGAGATCAAGGAAGCTAATGTTGCAAAAGGGGTTGATATGTTAACGAAACAAAGATCGAAAACAGTGGATGAGGTTGAGAAGTTACTGATGGTGTGGATCAATGAAAAACAGATAGCGGGTGATAGTATTTCCATGGCGATAATTTGTGAAAAGGCAAGGAAGTTACACGCAGATCTTGTCAAGACAGTGCCTGCAACCAGTGGTGAGGCGAGTGATTTTAAAGCCAGCAAAGGCTGGTTTGACAGGTTTAAGAAACGTAGTGGCATACACAGTGTTGTGAGGCATGGTGAGGCAGCCAGCTCAGACAAACGTGCAGCTGAAAAAATTGAGAGTGAATTTAAGGGGTTCGTAGAGGCTGAAGAATTCCTCCCCAATAAGTGTTTAATTGTGATGAAACAGGCCTGTTTTGGAAGAAAATGCCCAACAGGACCTTCATTACTTAGGAGGAAAAGGCACAGCCAGGACACAAGCCTATGAAAGACAGGCTAACTCTTATGATGTGTGCCAATGCCAGTGGTGATTTTAAAGTGAAGCCTTTACTGGTGTATCACTCAGAAAATCCCAGAGCCTTCAAGAAACAGTGTTAACAAGAATAAATTGTGTGTGCATTGGAAGGCTAACACCAAGGCATGTGTCACTATGGAGATTTTCAAGGAATGGTTGACTGGAGTGTTTGGCCCTAGTGTGAAGAAATACCTCCTGGAAAAGAAATTGGGACTCAAGTGCCTCCTGGTACTGGACAATGCTCCTGCTCATCCTCACAACTTGGAAGAGTTGTTGCCTGATGAGTTCAGTTTCATCAGAGTGAAGTTCTTGCCTCCTAACACCACTCCTCTCATCCAGCCCATGGACCAGCAGGTCATTGCAAACTTCAAGAAACTGTACACCAAAGCAGTGTTTCAGAAGTGCTTTAATATGACCATTGACTCTGAATTGACCCTAAGAGAGTTCTGGAAAGATCACTTCAATATCGTGCATTGCATAGGCCTTATAGGTAAGGCTTGGGAGGAAGTGACTTCCAGGACTTTGAACTCTGCTTGGAGACCACTATGCCCGGATTGTGTTGAAAAGAGGGATTTTGAAGGATTTGAGGCTGACCCTGACCCTGATGACCCTGTGCCTGTTGTGGAAGATGTTGTGGAAGATATTGTGGCATTGAGGAACAGCCTGGGGTTGGATGTGAGTGGTGAGGATGTGGAAGAGTTGGTGGAGGAGCACAGGATAGAGCTAACAACTGAAGAGCTGCAAGACCTTCATCTGGAACAGCAACAGACCACAGCTGAGGTTATTGCTTCACAGGAGGAGGGAGAGAGAGAGAGAAGGAGGTGCCTTCTTCAGAGATTAAGGAAATTTGTTCAGTGTGGAATAAGGTGCAGACATTTGTTGAAAGACACCACCCTGAGCAAGCTGAAATGAGCCTTCTGTGCAACCACTTCAGTGACAGAGCCATGTTGCACTTCAGGAAAGTATTAATTTTTGCCAGAAACTGAGGACTCTGGACAGTTATTTTTCTAAGAAGAGTTCTAGTGACTCTCAAGCTGGTCCTAGTGGCATTAACCCTTTGACTGTCGCAACCCCCAATCCTGAGTGCTCTCCTGTTGTCGCAAAATTTAAGAAAAAAAAAAATTCTTATGGAATGATAGAGAATCTTTTCCCGATTGTAATGACACCAAAATTATGAAATTTGATGGAAAACTTACGGAATTACGCTCTTGCGAAGATAGTGATCTCAGCCATGTATACGCATCGGCAATTTCGCCGACTTTGAGCCCTATTTTCGGTAAATTCCATTGTTCCAGTCGACCAAACTCATAGATATTTCTTTAGAACTCCAATTGTTCTATCGATTGAGTACAAGAAACCACCAATTTACCGATTTCAACTACCCAATAAAGTGGTCAGAAATTGGCAATTTGGCCAATTTCATGCAAAATGAAAAAGTTGTCAATTTCAAAATAGGGTTCAGAATAAACAGTGCAGACATTCCTGGCACTAAAATAAGATGTTATCTGTTCATTAGTCACGTCTTTAGACCCCTCTTATATTACTCTTGCTTTCTACTTTGATTTTTTATTCACAAAAAATAAAAGATTTACAGTTATGTAGGCTATTGCATTATTGTAAAAATGGTATAAATAATATCAGTGCACTTGTGAATGAATATTAGACTCACCAATTGATGTGTATTGGACGCGTGGTGTGATTTGTTTACTCTTGAACATTTGCAAAAATCAAACATTTCCCCTATTTTGAGCTCAATTTCAAGGTCATTTTCTTCATGAAACTAATCAAAATCATCTATATTTCTGTAGTATGTTTTCCATTCTATCAAATGAGACCATAAAAAAGAGAAAACAACCATAAATACTATACGAAAATACACCTCAAAGACGGCGTTTTAATCCAAAAACGGTCAGTTTTTCTCTCATTATGCACTGCGTGCTGCAGGATTTTTTTATACAGCGCACACTGACCACACAGACCCATTCTCTCATATGTGGGCCTACCAGCTTTCTCCCGTTTAATTTGAAGCCTCTAGAATTTGTGAGTATATATAGGTTCGAAACAGTGGCTCGTAAGACGTATATATACAAAAAAAAAAACTTGGTGTTTTGTAAAATTTTTCAAAAACGAGGAAACAGTATTTACAACATACCATAAAAGTGGCCCCTGGTTTGGCATCCCCAAACTCGAACATTTATGAAAGGTATTTTCGTAAGTGCGGGTTGGGTGTTTTTTTGGGGGTCTGAAATGGGCCTTTTTCGTGACATTATTTTTTAAAGGAAGTAAATTCGTTGGGTTGGCATGACAGCTTTTTTGGGAAAAAATTTTTAAAAACCAAGGGGGCCCCTTAGTATTATTATTCCGTCAGGAAGTCGTTTGAATTGTGACTTTTCCCTTCTGGTAAGACAGCTACTGGATATTAAATAAATGTTGGCAAATTTAAGGTAATGGCCGGGTATTACACAAAAAATAAAAAGATGTAAATAAAAAAAAAGCATGTCTGGGTCTTTCTGTATTCAGCCAAGATTGTAGTTTATTTTTTTAATTTTTTTTTTTAAAAAAGGGGGCCCCGACCCCAAAAGGCAGGGTGGCAAAAAAAAAACTTTCATCATCTTTTCACCCTGTCTTGCCAGAGGGTGTTTTTCCTAGTTATAAACTGCAAAAATTAAACCCCCCCTCCTTCGGGGCCCCCGGCACTGTTTTCCCCCATCTCCAGAACCCCAACCCCCTTTCCCCCGTTTCCCTGAACCCCTTTCCCTTAAATTTTTTTGTTTCACCCCCCCCCCTTTTCGTAAAAAACCAACCCCATTCATTTCAAATCCCCACACATTTTGGGTTTTTCCCCAGCAAGCATGTGTGGCGTTTTGAATAAAATGGGGGCATTTGGGGTTTTTAAAGGGTTTTTAAAAATTTTTTTTTTTAAAAATTTTTTTGGGAGTTCCGAAAAACATATTGTGTTTATAATAAATGCCCCAAACCAACAGAAAAAAAAAAATTAACAACACTTTATACATACAATGAAGTACAGAAAAATTCAGTCAGTGGACCCCCCTCCCCCTTACAACCTAATTGGGGGGGGGTTTAGATGTGTGCAACACCGGGTATCTTTTTTTGTGTTATCCAATCATTGGTCTTTCAGTTTAGAGATGATATACGAGGAAAAAAAAAGGGGCAGAGGCAAATCCCCCCCAAACCCCCCCTTCGGTATTATACACAGAAAATATGGGGGGGTTTCCTCACCCCCTCCTTTTTCCCCTATCTCTGTACTGAAAAAAAGTCCGGGTTTGGGAAAAAACCCTTTTTCAAAAAGGGTGTGGGTCTTTCATGTGAAAAATTTAAAAGGGTTTTAAAATTCCCAAAATAGTATATTTTACCATTAATAAAAAAAAACTGGGACAAGATCTGAAAAAGCAAAAAAAACAAAAAACAAAAATTTTTAAAAGGATCCATGTTACAACTCTAGTTTTAAAAAAGGGGGGTGGAAAAACAATACTTTTTTTAAAGATCAACTTAAATGAAAAAAAAATTTTTTTAAAAGGGATGAACATGGAGAATATATTTAAAAAAATTTTTTAAAAAAAACCCCAAAAAAAAAACCCTCCCCGGTAAAAAACATCTCCCCAGTTACCACAAAAAACGTCCCCTTTTTTAGGGGCAAAACCTAATTATCGACCCCCCTTAAAAAAAAATCATTTGCTCCCCCGGAGATTTCAACAAAACCCCTTGCCGGCCCCAAAAATAAAATTTACAAACACTATGAGCAACTCCTTTTTCTAAACAATATCAAAACCTACAAGAATCTCCAAAAAATTTTTTTCCCCTTTTTAAAAAATTTTTTTGGGAAAAACCAAAATTTCCCCCCCTAAAATAAAAGGCCCAAAACCCCCAAAAAACCCCAGCCCCCCCCCTACCTTTCTCTAACTAACCTAGGCTTTTTCCCCCAAAAAAATTTCAAAAGTTACCTTCAGACTGCATAATGGTCAATTTAATAATTTTTTCAACTATGGAACATTTACTACAATAAAAATTTTTAATACATTCAGGGTATAATGAATGCATCAAGGGGAAAAACCCAAAAAAAAACCCCAACCTCTTAACAGACATTGCCCCAAAAAAAAAAAAAAACGGGTAACAACTTAACAATCCGGGCACCCCCCCCTCATAAATCCATAAACAAGAAGGGGCCCCAAAAAGGAAAAAAAAAATGAAGGGGGTTTTAAAAACCAGAGAACAAAAAAAACCTTCTCATCCCAAACCCCTTTTTTTGCCCCCTAAGGGTTTAAAAAAATTTTTGGGGGGAAAAACGGGGGGCCCCCCTGTAAAATGATATGAAAAGGGGCCAAAAAATCTATCTTTTCAATTCTGGGAATAAAAAAAATCCCGGGAAAAAACCATAAAATCAAAAACAGGCGAACCCCCCTTTACCGGCTGGACAGCAAACAGACTTAATGTTTTCTTTTTTAAAACCCCCAGGAAAAAAACGAGGGGGAAAAAAAAGCCAAAAAATGGGGCAACAGACACCTCACCCCCTACCCAAAAAAACCCCCCGCTCCTCCAGTTTAAAGGGGGGCTGCTCAAAAAAAAAATTAAAAAAAAAAGCCCCGGAGACATAAACAGCTTACCATTTTTCAAAAAAATTTCCGGTCTGTCACCAAAAATTTTGGGGTTTTTTTAATAAATCCATTGAATCTTCCCCCTTCCCCCCCCAAATTTTCAAAAAAATAAGGGGACCCGATCCCAAAAGGGGGGGACCCCAAAAAAACCCGAACAATTATAAAACCAATCTATTTACCACTGCTTTCTAAAATCTTTGAAAAAAATTAATTCATAAAAGATCTATTCCTTCCTCTTTCACACTTTTACTAAACCCCCCCTTAATTTTTGGGGGCCCCTTTTAAAAAAAAACAAAGTCTATAACACACATGTTTTTTTAAAAAAACCCCCCCTTTAGGAAAAAAAGTTCCGCTTTTTGGGGGGA
>WNWK01010144.1:0-16662 GCA_009830355.1 Cherax destructor | reverse complement strand
AACCATAATCCGTTCAAGGAGCTAGGCCTAAACTCGAAGCGGCCGAAAGTCGAAGCAATATTTCCCATAAGAAATAATGTAAATACAATTAATCCTTTCCAGACCCACAAAAATATTCACTAAAAATATATTTTTTAAAGAATAACTATAGTTTTACATACAACAGAGATAAATACATACAGTAATAAATTAGTAATACAATAGATTAATAAACATTTAAATCTTTCTTCTTTCTTTCAACACGTCGGCCGTTTCCCACTAAGGCAGGGTGGCCCAAAAGGAAAAACAAAAATTTCTCCTTTTACATTTAGTAATATATACAGGAGAAGGGGTTACTAGCCCCTTGCTCCTGGCATTTTAGTCGCCTCTTACGACACGCATGGCTTACGGAGGAAGAATTCTATTCCACTTCCCCATGGAGAAAACATTTAAATAAACATTTAAAATAGCATTTACTTAACTTTATTGAAGACTTGCTTGCATCTGGAAGATAGGGAGGAGGAGTGAGGGAGCACTTATTGTTTGGAAGGGTAATCCCCTTCCATAAAGACTTTAGGTAACAAGTCCTTATCTGGGGTTACTTCCCTTTATCTTTTAATGCCACTAGGACCAGCTTGAGTCACTGGACCCCTGTTGCACAAAATAACTGTCCAAAGTGCTCTGTTTCTGGCGAATCTTTAAAGTGTCTCTAAAATGGGACATGGTTTTTTCACTGAACATTTTGTAGAGATGGCTAGTTTCAGCTTGCTCAGGGTGGTATTTCTCCACAAAATTTTGCAACTTATTCCACATTCCACACATTTCCTTAATCACTTAACAAGGAATCGTTCAAGACACTGTATACCGTGTACGTCAGGCCCATACTAGAATATGCAGCACCAGTCTGGAACCCACACCTGGTCAAGCACGTAAAGAAACTAGAGAAAGTGCAAAGGTTTGCGACAAGGTTAGTTCCACAACTCAGGGGTCTGTCTTATGAAGAAAGATTGAGGGAAATAGGACTAACAACACTGGAGGAAAGAAGGGTCAGAGGAGACATGATAACGACATACAAAATACTGCGGGGAATTGACAAGGTAGATAGTGACAGGATGTTTCAGAGAGGGAACACAGAAACAAGGGGACACAACTGGAAGCTGAAGACTCAGATGAGTCAAAGGGATGTCAGGAAGCATTTCTTCAGCCACAGAGTAGTCAGGAAGTGGAATAGTCTAGAGAAAGATATAGTGGAGGCAGGAACCATACATAGTTTTAAGACAAGGTATGATAAAGCTCATGGAGAAGGGAGAGCAGAGACCCAGTAGCAGACAGCGAAGAGGCGGGGCCAGGAGCTGAGTCTCGACCCCTGCAACCACAATTAGGTGAGTACAATTAGGTGAGTACTGAAGAAGGCACCTCCTTCACTCCCTCTTCCTCCTCACTTTCTTTACCACAGGGCTGCCACTAGGAAGTTTTTTTTGGGCCCATGGTGGCTTATTTCAGTCACAATTAATGAAGAAGCACTAAACACAATTAATTTATTGTGAAATGTTTTGATGAGTGTGCAGGGTAATGTTCAACAAGCGCAGGCAGGTCTGGTACCAACAGTCGGGGACAAAATTTGGCCGAAAAAAGCAGTTGAAACTCAAAGCGGCTGATACTCAGGGCGGCAGAAACTTGGGGTTCCACTGTAAATATGAACAGAAGATTTCGTGCCTAAGCCATCTTTTTAAAATTTTTACAGTGCATAAACTCGGGCAAAACCCACATACAGGTCGGCCATTACTAATCTGGCAATCGGTAATCCCGTTCCATCAGTAATCCGGCACTAATTCTGGCTAGCATAATTTCAAATTTTCGGGGTTGCCACACCAACCTACCGCTACTGTTTGGTGGTGCTACTTGCTGCATAAGTCATTCCAATTTCTTTTTCTCCATTTATTGTTATAACCTGCTTACTTTTAGCCCTAGTCATGGTTCCTATGAATAAAATGCTTCTCGCTGTGTAAAGCATATACACCGTACATTTTCCATAAAAGATAAGGTGGCTTTCAAGCCACTGTCGGTAGCCATGAGTTCAGCTCACTCAGAAAAGCTGTGACTGGTAAATTTGGGGCTACATATGAGAGAATAGGTCTGTGTGGTAAGTATGCTCTATATAAAAAAATCCTGCAGCAATCAGTGCATAATGAGAAAAAACTATGACTGTGCTGTAAAACAGCGACTTTGTGGTGTATTTTCGTATGGTTTTAATGGTTGTATTCTCATTTTTTTTTTTTGTTTCATTTGATAGAATGGAGGATATATTACAGAAATAAATACGATTTTGATTGGTTTCACGATGAAAAGTACCTTGAAATTGAATTCAAAGTTGCTGAAATGTTCGATTTTTGCGGATGTTCAAGAGTAAACATCCAGTACGTGTCCAACTGGCCTGTCTAATATGCAGTCACAAATGGGTCGACATTATTTATACAATTATTACAATAATGCAGTAGCCTGCATAACAGTAAATTTCTATTTTTTGTGTGAATAAAAATGCAAAATGGAAAGCAAGAGTAATATAGGAGGTGCCTGGAGATGTGTAACTAATGAACAGAGAAAATGCAATTTTAGTGCCAGGAATGTCTGCATTGTTTATTCTGGTCCCTATTTTGAAGTTGGCATATTTTGAAATGTGTGTGAAATTGGCCAAATTACCGATTTCTGACGACTTTATTGGGTAGTTGAAATAGGTGAATGGGAGATTTCTTGTACTCATTCAACAGAATAGAAGGAATATGTACTAGCAAAATAGCTACGAGTTTGGTAGACTGGAACAATGGAATGGGCCAAAAATGGGACGTAAAGTGGGTGAAATCGCTGATGCGTAAATATCACTGTTGGGTTAAGTGTATTCTAACCTAACTACTCTGTAATTCGGCAAAATCACTAATCCGGCACCCTTCAGGTCCCGATGATGCCGGATTAGTGATGGCCAACCTGTACTAATAATTATTAAAAACAATAATGAAGAGTGAATGCTCGGGTGTTGGCAAGAGGTGTGGGGTTAAAAGATAAAGAATCTAACACAGTGGGAGTTGTCACAGTTGATCTTTGCTGATGACACTGTTTTTGGGAGATTCTGAAGAGAAGTTGCAGAGGTTGGTAGATGAGTTTGGTAGGGTATGTAAAAAAAGAAAATTAAAAGTGAATACAGTGATACCTCGCATATCCGGCCTGCCATAATCCGAACCTCGCCAATATCCGAACAGGCCCTGGGAAAGGGCAAAATTCTAAAATTATTACCAAAACATTTGAACAGCCATTTGGATACAGCAGAAGGCTGAATCAAACTTGGCGCACATTTTATTGTACAGGTTGGCCACTAGGAGCCATGCTCTTTGCCTTCCTTTTAGCATTATTAAAGCTGTGTTTTATCCTAGCTATCTTGTGTATGGCACCAAAGAGGGCCAGGAATGTGCTTACTCTGGAAAAAAAAGAGGGAAATATTGTCGCATGTGGATGCAGGTTGGTCCAAGGCTGGGGAAAAAACTGCAAATGACGATGTGCAGGACTGACTAGTGTGTGATGAAGACGACCCTGGTGTGCAATCTCTTACAGATGCAGAGGCTGCAGAATCAGTGTTGCACCCGGAACATTCCGAAAGTGATGACACCAACGATGACCCAATGCCTCCAACACCAAAAACTTCAGCAGCAAGGGCAGGTGTCAAAACACTTGGAGTATTTGGAGCATCCACTGTCCACAGCCCATTTGAAAAGTTATGGTCCTGGGGTCCGTGAAATCCGGGAGGCTGTTAATTGAGCCCAGAGTGTCTGGTCCCACCACCAGACGACATTGGACATATTTTTTAAACCTACAATGCCATCGCCAATGGTGATATGACGGGGTATGGATGGCGATATGACAGTACAGATGCGCATTTTTTCCCCCCTTGCATATTCGGAAACTCCGTGTTACCGAACCGGTCTTGGCCCATATAGTTCGGATATGAGAGGTATCACTGTACAGTGGACCCCTGAGTATCGGCCGTAATCCGTCCCAGGAGCTAGGCCTCGACTCAAACTGGATGAAAGTCGAACTAATATTTCCCATAAGAAATAATGTAAATACAATTAGTAATCTGTTTACACCCAAAAATATTCACCAAAAATTCATTTTTTAAAGAATAAATACTATAGTTTTACATTCAGAAAACAATGAGAAATAAATATAAAGCACTAATTTTAATGGATAAATGAACATTTGAATCAGTTGTACCTTTATTGAAGACTCTTGTTGGTATATGAGAGAAGCAGGAGTTTGTTTGGAGGCAGGACAAGATAGCCCTTCAATACGACACTAATATAAACTCTACAGCTTATTTATCTATCACAATTCATCTTATATGACATAATAAACAATATTAATAACATAGAAACGTGATATATACATACTCTAGAATGAATAAAATACTGTCATTATGTATGAGGAAACTGGCGGTAGTGTTATTGTTGTTGGGTTTATAAGGGCCACTGACCATAAGCCGTACATATACTGCTGGTGGTGGAGGCAGCAGGCCACTACCACTAATTCATACTGAAACAATGTACGTAATTTATAAATAAGAAATACAGTGGTACCTCGAGTTACGATGGTCCCCAAAATCGCCCTTTTATGTAAGTTTATTTTTTTAAATGCTTTTGTAAGTATATTTTTGGGGGTGTAAAAGGACTAGTCTATTTTACATTATTCCTTATGGGGATAAATTCGTTTGGTAATGGCACTTGAATAGCATTCTCGAACGAAAAAATATCGTAACTCGAGGTACCACTGTATTTACTCTTTAATTTATAAATAAGAAATATTTACACTTGCCTTGCAAGAGATGGTGGCAGAGGGCAGCCTTGGTCTCAGTGCCCCTATATTACTACCTCAAACAACAATACAGTTAAGTTTTGTGTCGTCATTTTTCTATCGCTTAACTTATTTGCTACACTGTTAATAAGAACATAAAAAAGGAACACTGCAGCAGGCCTACTGACCCATGCGAGGCACGTCCATCACTCACCGGCTTAGACCTGACCACCTGGAGCTAACCTTCTCCAGGTAAACTCCAGGTAGTCAGGTCACTTCCACTTAAGGAATTAGTACGGCATCTGACCTAGTAGCACAAGCTAGTCAGGTCCAACTCACACCCACTCATGTATTTATCTAACCTATTTTTAAAACTACACAACGTCCCAGCCCCTATGACGGTACTTGGGAGTTTGTTCCACTCATCCACAACTCTATTACCAAACCAGTGCTTTCCTATATCCTTCCTGAATCTGAACTTTTCCAACTAGAAACCATTGCTGCAAGTCCTGTCTTGGCTGGATATTTTCAGCACGCTATTTACATCCCCTTTATTTATTCCTGTTTTCCATTTATACACCTCAATCATATCCCCCCTAATTCTACGTCTTTCTAGAGAGTGCAGATTCAAGGCCATCAGTCTATCCTCATAGGGAAGATTTCTGATACATGGGATCAACTTTGTCATCCTTCTCTGTACGTTTTCCAGTGCATTTATATCCATTCTGTAATACGGTGACCAGAACTGTGCAGCATAATCTAAATGAGGCCTAACCAAAGATATATAGAGTTGAAGAATAACCTGAGGACTTCTATTATTTATACTTCTTGATATGAAGCCAAGGATTCTGTTAGCTTTATTGCGAACACTTATGCATTGTTGTCTTGGTTTCAGATTACTGCTAACCAGAACTCCTAAATCCTTCTCACAATCACAAGTATTAAGATCTACATTATTCAGTTTATATGTGGCATGGTTATTGTCCTGCCCAACATTTAGAACTTTGCATTTGTCTACATTAAACTGCATCTGCCACTTCTCCGACCACTGCATCAGCCTATTCAAATCATCCTGGAGTGCTCTAATGTCCTCATTAGAATGAATTGGACTGCCTATTTTGGTGTCATCATCTTATGTTGCTATTTATTCCCTCATCTATGTCGTTTATGTAAATTGTTAACAACAGGGGGCCCAAAACTGACCCCTGTGGGACACCGCTTGAGACGTGCCCCCATTCTGATTTCTCCCCATTTATGCAAACTCTCTGCTGCCTATTTGTCAACCATGCTACACTTTATCGCTGGCTGGTGCTATAGCACCAGCCAGCACAACCCATGATTCACACCTATATAAGTGTTGGTACCGCCATGCTCTCATACGTATTCCTAAGTCAACATTAACAAAACATGCTAACAAACAAAATCTGGAATTGTAGACATTTTCCCATTTTACCCAATGCTTCTAAGGTTTGTCAGGCTATTTTTTTTGTCTGATATTGCAGAATTTCGTTAATGAGAGGTCCATTAATGAGATATTTTACTGAATTATTATTATTATTATTATTATTTATTATTATTATTATTATTATTATTTATTATTATTATTATTATTATTATTATTATTTTCTTGTAATTTTAATACATTGGTCATCTATTACCTACCTACTAGTAATAACAAAAATTGAAACTTGAGTGAGTGTGATTCTAGGATCTATCTATAGCTACAGGAGCATAGCTAAATTTGTGGTGTTTTGTCTTCCATATTTGGTCTGTAAAACTGTGCCATGTATTCTGCAGACTATTTGTGTCAATCTTCATATTTATTAGGCATTATTGTGTTCACAAGGGCACAAGACAAGATTGCCACCAGTATATAATAATGTACAAGAACTTTTTTCTTTCTAGGCAGGTGCTGCTTACCTGGCATTCTTGAGGTACAGGCAGGGAGCAGACCAAGCCTTTGCCCCAAGTTATGAGGCCGATCCTACCAACATGGGAGGATACAATAGTTACCCAGATGCCACAGATCCTGATGGAGGATATTCTCAGCCTCCATTTGCTGGGCAGCCAGCCCAACCTCAGTCAGGTAATGAAGAATTTACTACTAAAGATTGACTAAAATTCACAGGCTTGGTTTATAACAAAATACAGTGGTACCTCGAGTTACGATGGTCCCCAAAATCGCCCTTTTATGTAAGTTTATTTTTTTAAATGCTTTTGTAAGTATATTTTTGGGGGTGTAAAAGGACTAGTCTATTTTACATTATTCCTTATGGGGATAAATTCGTTTGGTAATGGCACTTGAACAGCATTCTCGAACGAAAAAATATCGTAACTCGAGGTACCACTGTACAGTGTTAGTGAATTAAAAATAATGTGTATATGATATAAATTATTTACTATATTAAAATATAAAGAAATACTATAAGGCTATGTAGATAATTTCAGCATAATCTGTACATAATAAAGTTTTGCAGTTTCATGATGTACCATGAATAATTAACATTTTTATAGATGGGGTAGGTAATAAATGCTTGGTTGTTTGAGGGAGATATTGAATTAAAAGATAATGAATCTGATAACAAAGTGACCATTGTCACAGTTGCTCTTTGCTGATGATGCAGTACATTTGGGAGATTGGATAAGAAGTCACAAAGGTTAGTGAATGAATTTGGGAGGGTATGTAATAGAACAAAATTAAAAGTGAAAGTAGAAAAGAGAAAGGTGATAGTAGGGAAATCATATATTTGATGAGGGAGAGAGGAGGAAGGTAGGTGATATGTTGAGGCATCTGGGGAAAGAAAAGGAAAAAAGGTACAAAGGGGGAATGTATCAGTGTATAGTTGTACCAACACTTTTTACATGTGTGTGAGAGTCATGGGCTTGAAACATTTCAGTAAGGAAGCTAGGGCAGTGAAATATGTTTGAGAGTTTTGCAGTGTTAATATGCAAAAAAATTGAAGCATGGAAATTAGATGGTATGAGGTTAATGAAGGTATAACTCTGAGGGCTTAGGAATTTAGGTGGTTTGGTCATTAGAGAGAAGGAGTATTTTTAGCACAATTGCTTTAAATGGGCCTGGAGTACTTGGCTGTGCTATGCATTAACCCATAGTGCAGTTAGATGGGAATAAAAAATGAGGAGCAAAGTAAATACCAATGAAGATAAGTTTTGGTTTAATGTAATGTACATTCCCACCACCAGAGCATATGTACAGTTATATACTGTAAAATGTTCAAAGAGTTTGAAGAAAGTAAGTAAGAAAACACTCAGTGTTCCAGCTATAGCACACCCATACAGAAAGACAAGTGAGGGTCTGACAGTCTGGGCTGCTCCTTCATGTGAGGTATCTTCACCAAGACTGTCCACTTTCACTCTGAAAACATCAGACATCCCCAGCAAATAGTTAGCCACCTAATACCAGGATGGTGCATGCATGCATCCTGGCAAGAAATGACCAGCCATGCCTAAGGCTGGCCAAGATCACATGCAGGAAAATGGTTGTGCATGACATTCAGTAAACTGTTGGATAACACACAATCTATTAATGTGTTTTTGCTATAACACAGATGCAAAATGGCAGCATATTTTTGGTGAACATGCCGCAAAAAAAATCGGTTTACACGATGGAGTATATGTAAGGGGAAAATGTGGCATGCACTGTGTTTTCCCCTCTGTCTTGCAGTGAGCCTCAGTGCGAGTCCGTTTTCGTACAGCTAGTGGGTAGGAGCATTGGAGATGGTGAGTGAGGACAGGGTATTGGGTAAAGAAGGGTGAGTGAAGGGGTGAGAGTGGCTAGCAGGTGCATGGTGTCAGTGCTGCCCTGTGTTCCCTTCACCCATTGTATGTTCCATGTGGCACTCGAGTGCATGGTTAGATGGGCCCTGGTATGCGGAGGTAGAGGCACCTGGGTAAGGATATGTGGATGAGGCTATGCAGGCAAGGGAGTGTTTGGAGGAGGTGCGTGCAAGCATGGGGAAGAGGCCCATGAAAGCTTTGAGGAGGAAAGCGTAGTAGGGAAGTATGAATGACAAGCAACTGTGGGAGATGGGTGTCTGGCAGTGAGGCTATGCATTGAGGCTAAGGGTTCCGTTCATGCACGTCTAATACCATAGCTTGTGCTACGTTGATATGCATCCAGTGCCATATCTCAGCCACACCTCTGCCCAACCTGTGGCCATACCCTCACTGTACACCCAGCAACAACCCCCACCCATACCACCTGTTCCTATAAATCATATACGACCACATGTCTTCACCCATACCATGCCTCCAGCTCATTTCTGCCTCTCCCACCCATACCTCCTACCCCTATAATTCCTCCACTGCCATATGCTACACACACTATTCCAACCAACAACCTTCCCCCATACAATTCTCCCCATGGCCACACGCTTACACCTACACCATTCCTCCACAACCACCATTCCCTCATTGCCACATTCCCCGCATGACCTCGTCTGCACGCCTTACCTGATCTTTCACCCTAACATGCCCTCCACCTTCCACTTAGTTACTCACCACACTCATTACCACCAGCTGCACAATTGCCCACCCAGTCATCCATCATCCAATCACCACCCACACCAGGCCACTAACAAGCACACCTTACACCCACATCACTGCCCCACTGCTTTAGCCCACATGACCCCACACCTTACTCATGCTATCATTTACCATTTCCTCACAGCTTCTAACTCTCAGCCTCACTCCCACAGCCTCATGCCCACATCTTACCCATGTTTTCATGGCCCACACACCCTAACGTGCTATCTACACTCCTAGTTATGTAGCCATCAACTGCCTTAATTACTGCCCACACCAACGGCAAAGTCACCTGCTCAGTCACCCATCATTTACACTACCACCCACACCATCACACCACCTCACTGCTTCCAGCCTCCATCCCTATGCCCGTCCACCACCCAATATCCTTCACCTCCCAACACCAGCCTCCAGCTCCTGCTCCCACCCATCCACCATTCAGTCTCCTCCTCCTTCAACAGAGTGAGTGATGTTTTGTCAACAAATTTTCCAGAGAATAAGAAAGTGTTGGAGTGAGTTTAATAAGTTGAGAAAGCCTTGCAATTGATGGGATAAAGACAGAAATGTTAAAAGCAGGTAGGTACGTATATAGTTTTGGAGTGGTTGGGGCATTTGTTCAATAAATGTATGAAAGAGTGGAAGATACCTAAGGATTGGCAGTGTGTGTGCATAGTTCCTTTATAAAGGAAAGGGGAATAAAAGTGTATGAAAGAATTATAGGGAAAAAAGCCTGTCGCATATACATGGAAAGGTGTATGGTAGTTATTATTGAAAGAATTAAGGGTAAGACAGAGAGCAGGATTGCAGAGGAAAGTTATTTATTTATCTTTAAGTGCCGATGGAGAAATATCAAGATGACATTAATGAAAGGGGTTCATGAATAATGGTTAGTCAGACTTAATTCTCTGATGGAGGGGTGGGACTAGTTGCAGTTGAAAGGATTGTTTAAATTAGAATGTATGTGCACTTCTGGAAAGACAGCTTTGAATGAATGATGGTGAATGTGTTTCCTTCTGTGAGGAGTCACTACCTTCATGGGAGATGGCTAGTGTGCTGACAGATGTTTTGAAAAAATTCTGGATGTATGGTTGCTGCATATTTTTGTTTTGCATTATTGTCAGAATTTAGCTTTTTTAAAGTTTTTCAATCCTTGTATACAGGTATGCAGCAGGCACCGCCCTATTAGACTGCAGATATGAGGCTCAGCTAGTCAGTTACTTCACTAGTCGGCACCACTCAGCTGGATAGCACTAACACTTCTGCTGCCACTAGCCACCAAGTATTGCCTGATATTCGCCAGCTTTTCCTGGTGGCCAGGCCATCTAGGAAGTGTCACTAGTCAGGGGAGAACACAGCCCTTGCACAGTGTTATGTTAAGCTGAGATTGTAGAAGAACTAGAAACATTATTTTACCAAAGGTGAGGCTTGGGTATGAGAACAAATGTAATGTTGACTCAAGAACTCGCCTTGCTCATCTTAGCGCAACTTTCAGAGGATCTCTTAATAACATGAACCTTTGAAGCTAAGCTCTTGTTCTGTTACTGAGGTGTTAACTCTTAAGAAGATATTTTGGTAATTTTAGCTTCACCAGTTTAGTTAAATTTAACACTTTGGAAGGGTCTACATTTAACATGCAATGTAGCAACCCAAAAGGTGTAAATGTATTTCACATGAAAGACAGGCTTCATTAAAGTGTATTTTTACTTCACGGTAACAGCAAGTTGCATACAGATGTGGTAGTGTGTAGCAGTGTTATTTCCTCAGTAGATATTCCTGTTAGCACTACTATGGTACGTCAGTACAGTATGGTGTGCTTTGGTAATTTAGTGCTTTGTTGATGAACTTTTATCTTGGTCAGCAAATTTGATTTATATTTTACGTATTTTGTAAAATAAGTTTTTGTTGTTGCTATCAATTAATTTTGAATAATTTGGGTGTTAACGTACAATATACATAATTTGTAATTGTAAAAAGTTTTTCTATTCTCTCCTAATAGTTTTATGTTTACATTGATCACGAGAAGGCCAGCTGTCCTAAATAATGATGGGAAGAATCACCTCCTAACTGCATCCTAAAGAGTAAATATGCATCTAAAAACCTCATGTGGTTTGGTTGGTATGGAAATGTTAATTCACATGGAAAGCTTTATTTTTTTTAGTTTATTTTTTGACTGGATAACCCTGCATTTGTTACGACAGAAACTGTTACTCTCAACCTTTTTCCCTTACTCATGTGCCAATAACCTGCAATAATAAAGTAAAAATCTTAACTACTTAAGGTGTGAAACACTACTTTGATTCAAATGTTTACTGTACAGAAATTTGACATTTAGCCTTGTGCATTCAGTAATGGAAGTGTGAAATGTCTCTTAAAATGTGCATTCTGTGAGGGTTGCCACCTTTATTTTAAGCAATCACAAAAAAATTATACACACGTCACACACACACACGTCACACACACACAACGTCACACACACACACACGTCACACACACGTCACACACACACGTCACACACACACGTCACACACACACACGTCACACACACACACGCACACACCACGCCACACACACACGCCACACACACACACGCACACACACCACCACACACGCACACCACACGCCACACACACACCGTCACACACACGCACACACACGTCACACACACACACACACGCACACACACACACGTCACACACACACGTCACACACACACACACACACACACGCACACACACACGTCCACACACACACACGACACACACACCACGTCCACACACACGTCACACACACACGTACACACACACACACACGTACACACACACACACGTCCCACACACACACACAGTCACACACGTCACACACACACACACACGTCCACACACACACACGTCACACACACACACGTCACACACAGTCACACACACAGCACACACACGCACACACACACACGTCACACACACACACGTCACACACACACACCACACACACACGTCACACACACACGTCCACACACACACGTCACACACACACACGTCACACACACACACGTCACACACACACACGTCACACACACACACGTCACACACACACGTCACACACACACACAGTCACACACACACACGCACACACACACACGTCACACACACACACGACACACACACACGTCACACACACACACGTCACACACACACACACACACACACACACTCACACACACACACTACACACACACACTCACACACACACATCACACACACACACTCACACACACACATCACACAATCAACACACATCACACACACACACAAACACACACACACACACCCCACCACATCACACACACACATCCCCCCAAACCCCCACACACCATCACACACACACTCATCACACACACACACAACACAATCACACACACACACATGGATGTATATGTATGTGTATATATACATTATGTGTATATATATATATATATATATATATATATATATGCATGCATATGTATATATTTGTATATTATGTATATGTATTATTTGTGTATATATACACTTTTTTTAAGAATTATGATATTCATAATGTACTTAGCCTAATATTTTATTTTATTAAGTACTGGTTTAAAATGCTGTGTACAATAATTCAGATTTATCCACCAGCATATTTTTTGTCTGTCTGGAATTAAAAATTCTCATAACTCGGTTTCTTTATAAAAGATTGGGATTTCTTAACTCTTAATACTTTATTGCCCAAGCATGATTGTTAATCAAGGGAACATCTTTTATTATTTATGTATTTATCCCTTTAAGTTTTTTAAGCTGAGCATTCGTATTGTAGTAAATCAGGCAGTGAATGTGGAAAATTACATTGATGGGGAAAATTTTGGTGCAATGCTCAAAATTTCAATTTAAATTGCTTTAGTTCAGTGCACCTAATAAGTTTATTTTCATCTGGCAACCCTGCAACAGTT
Organism: Cherax destructor; assembly: GCA_009830355.1. Taxonomy (NCBI): domain Eukaryota; kingdom Metazoa; phylum Arthropoda; class Malacostraca; order Decapoda; family Parastacidae; genus Cherax; species Cherax destructor. The sequence continues at coordinate 3,338 of WNWK01010144.1, read as the reverse complement.
TATACATAAGCATTCAGAATTATGAGGAGTAAAGGCAGTGTTGACTCCTTGACTTTCATAATGAAATTTCACTTTATATTTTGAAACATGTATTATGTATATAGGATGGAAACAAAAGAGAGATTAACAATGTTAATGTATTTTCCTTGAAGCAGAATTGTAAAAATGTGGATATATTTATATATTTTGATCACAAAGCCATTATTTTTGCCATTACGTGCTAAAATCTTCTGCATACTGTTTCACTATTTCTGACATACTTCCACATATCAAACTAGAGCTCTTTGATTCAAAAACTTAGTTTATAAAGGGAATGCAAACAAAATGGTATTATCAGGGATAATATACTAGTGTTGCTCTCAATCGAAAAAGGTTCAAACAGATCTGGCAATGCTACCAAGATCTATTTTCTTAATCTCGCTAATTTTACACTGCCTACACCAGTACTAACACATTCTCTGGGAAAACACACTAATGGTGGTACATGTATTATTATTGCGTATTATTGAACCACCGCCAATCTTTGTTATTTAGTTGACAAGACTATACTTTTGTTTTTGTGTAAATGTTGTACCTATGTGAAAAGGCAGAGTAGCCAGGTTCTCTTTATGTAATTATATCTAGATATTGGTGTATAAATGTATGCAGGTTTATTGGACCTTCAGAGTTCGTGAGTGTAGCCTGAAAAAATTGTAAGAAATTTGCCCCTCTTGTCGTTTCCTGAAGGTAAAGTGTCTCTGTAACGTCTCTTGTTTGTAATTTTCGTTTATTGAAAATAAAGAGTGCTAAATAAATAATAATAGCTTTGTAAGTGTTGGCATAAATGATAATACAGAGGCTGTGAAACTACACAAGCGATCTCTGGTATTAATTGTATAGTGATAAATTCAGTGCTGTAGATATTGTTGCTATGCTAGGTGAGGATGTTTGAAAGCGTTAATGGGTCAGCGGTCAAGGAATATCTGGCAAATGCAAATGAAATTTTTTTTCCTAAATTTTCACTTAGGGACCTTATTACCTGCATGTGTATATAATATATATATATCGAAGATGCTTTTACCTGACTAGCTTCATTTACTGTCAGTGATACAATATCAGTGAGAGTATGGTTCATGAAGGGATATTTGTTTGTATATAGAGGCATTCCTTGATGACTGAGTATTCCCATTATTGTTGTTGTTAAGTACCATACATTCCACATAGTTCTGCATTCATTTTGTTAATATATGTACAGTAGTTTATTTAAAGGTTAGCAGATGTAAAACAAAATCAGGTTGGTGTCCTACACTTTTATTTCAAGATGCCTGTGGTGTGAAGTTGGTGGGATAAATGAAAAAATAGCTAGTCATATTTAGTTCAGATTCCACAGTACAGTAATCCCTCGATAATTTGTGTTGGATGTGTGTCAGACTATGGCATATGTTAAAATTGAGTACCAGTACATTGCCTGCATTACATAGTGTTGTAAAAAGAAACTTGCAGTATACTACCCAAGCCTCTGGTCTGGGCTAAACTGTTATTTTTTTTGTAAAAAATGAAAACATTATTTATACCTTTTTAACTTACAGCACTGTGGATGGGACCTGTGAGTGTGTGTGTGAATTCACAAGATATTTCTACAAAAATAATTTATAAATACTGTAGTCAAAATTAGCGAATTTCAAGGGATTATTGTATACTGTATTACCGTATTGTGCTTTCATGCATCCTCTTCAGAGTTATTTCTTAGTGAAAATTTTCTTTGATTTAGAAATAAAATATGAATTTGATTAGATATTGTACAGCTCTTCCTGAAAAAAGTATTATAATTTTTGAAGGTGTAGATTCTCAATGAGTAGCCAGTTCATCATTACAGCTCGGGACCTGTGCTGCAAATCAACGAATCTTTCTGCTCACGAGACCCCTGCGTAAGGGAAGAAAGTTAGAGGCATTTGGCCAACACTTTCCACTACTACTAGGCCCTTGTGTTATTTTCCGAGTGCAAAGATTGCGTTCATGTATTTACCATCCATAATGGAATGTATTGTAATGCACACAATAAACCAAAAATGCTTCACTGACTGTTTTTGTCCTTTGTATTAATCAGGAGTAATCAAAGATAATGTTTGTACTCTACAGGGAAAGCGGGCTCTAAATCTAAGGAACTGTATCAATCCTCCCCTTTCAATCAGAATTGATTGCTTCCAACTTAATAGGCACTTTTTTTTTTTTTTTTTTTTTTTAACAATGCCCTCTTCAAGGGGGGCTCCTTGCAGTGGTGAAGAGGCTCTTGGTCTGAGAAATTGGACCCTTTGGTCTTCTTCCGATAGAACCTAATTGCCCCCTAATCCTCCCTTCCCTGTACCATCTCTCCTTTCCCATTCCTCCCCTTTCCTGTTTTCAGCCTTTGGGGTTCTTTCCTCAGGCATTCTAGCTCCTAGGCTGGGGGAAGGGTTCCAGGGTCCATCCCATTCCGTTGAGGTCCTTGGTGGTAGTGTAGTTTGCCGTGGAATCTGTATCATCTGAAGATCCCGATACCCCTCAGGTCTACTGGGGGAGGCTTTGGGTGTCTTTCAAGTGACGGGTGGATCTCTGGAGGCTGCCTGTCGAATTCCAGGAGGTGGTGGCCGAAGGATGTATGCTTTGACGGGTTTCCGACCACCCTCCTTTTTGTCCGCCGAGGTGGCTCGGTAGACATTAGGTTTCTATCCCAGATTGCTGGTTTACTGGCACGAAGGGTAGGGTATGGTAAGGGTTCCATGCTGCATCTTCACTACCGGCAGCACTGAGGTTCTCTTGGGTGTGGAGGGGGATTTACAGTCCTTCCCTCCTAGGAGCTACCCCTCCATGCATTCCATTTTTTTTTTCTTTAACCAAAAAGAAGAGAGACTTAACCATGGAGTCCCAGATCCATGAAATTTCTCCTCCAGGGCCCCATTTTGTAGCAGCACCCTCTTACAAACTTGCCTGTTATTGGACCATCTTTTGATGGTCCAATAACATTTTATTGCACGCTCCTGATACCGGGGCTTGATTTGACTCCTCTGACACATCCAACCTCTGCATGTCTATGCTTCCGGCTTCTCCCCCATACAATGCGACAGTTTTCAGATCGTTCGCTTGCCTCAGAATGGACCATCTCCGGTCCTGCATCTAAACGACCATGACTTTTCTTTGATGACACTTTCGAATACCTCTCCGACGCAACAATTGCTCCCTTTACATACAGTGGTACCTTGACTTACGATATTAATCCGTCAGAGAGGGCATATCTTAAGACGAAACAATCGTTAGACGAATCAATTTTCCCCATAAGAAATAATGGAAATAAATTTAATCCGTCCAAGACTTCAAAAGTA